>JABCKD010000402.1:0-55626 GCA_013186415.1 Fusarium sp. NRRL 66088
TTCAACTATAACAAAAAACACATTTTAAACATTCATTTTCCACGTTGATCACTCCCTCCTCAAACATGTCGGAACACACTACAAACGGAAACGGTGCACCAGCCAAGCCTGATTTCGATTGCCTTATTGTTGGCGCAGGATTTGGCGGCATATATCTCCTTCACCGACTTCGAAAGCTTGGCTATTCTTGTCGAATCTATGAAGCTGGGTCCGACCTGGGCGGAGTCTGGAATACGAGTCGTTACCCTGGAGCCCGCGTTGACACACCCATCCCTGTCTACGAATTTTCTTTCGAGGAGGTGTGGAAAGACTGGACCTGGACCGAGACATACCCCAGTGCACAGGAGATCAGGAACTATTTTCAGCATGTGGAAAATGTTCTTCGCATAAAGGAACATGTCGATTTCAATAAAAGGGTTGTTGAGGCTCAGTACGACCTACCTACCAACAGATGGGCAATTAGCACCCAAGATGGGACTACTACAACGTCCAGGTTTTTTCTCGTATGTGCCGGGTTTGCTGCAAAAACCTTTATTCCCGACTTCAAGGGCCTGGAGAAATTCAAGGGAGAAGTTCATCATTCCTCTTCTTGGCCTGAACAAGGCATTGATGTCAGGGGAAAGCGCGTTGGCATCATTGGCACCGGCTCGTCTGGGGTTCAGATCGTCCAGGAGTGGGGGAAGTTGGCCAAATCGACTGTTGTCTTTCAGAGGACCCCCAACCTGTCTCTGCCCATGAGACAAACCAAAGCCAGTGCCGAGGAACAGAACAAGAGAAAGCCTGGGTACCCTGACTTCTTCAAGAAGAGACAGCAAACTTACGGCGGCCAGCCGGTGGAACCTTGGCATAAGAATGTCTTTGACGATACTGCTCAAGACCGGGAAGCTTTCTTCGAGCGTCGTTGGCAACAAGGTGGATTCGGTTTCTGGATTGCCAATTACCGGGACTTGTATACAGACCTGAAGGCCAACCGCGAGGCTTACGACTTTTGGGCCCGAAAGACCCGAGAAAGGCTTCAAGATCCGGTCAAACGGGATATCGTCGCGCCACTGGAACCCCCACATCCTTTCGGAACCAAGCGACCCTCTCTGGAGCAGGACTATTTTGATGTTCTGAATAGACCGAATGTCCAAGTGGTAGACGTCAAGAAGAACAAGATTGTCCAAGTCTTGCAGAATGGGATACAGACTGAAGATGGTTCTTTCTTTGCCGTTGACGCCATCGCGCTGGCCACTGGCTACGACGCAATAACCGGTAGCCTGACCAACATGGGCCTACGCAACGTTGATGGTGTCCCGTTGGCCGAGGAATGGAAGAAAGGAGCGACCTCGTATCTCGGCATGACGCGAAATGGATACCCAAACATGTTCTTCGTTTACTCGGTTCACGCGCCGACAGCCTTCTCCAACGGGCCTTCATGTGTTGAAACACAGGGCAACTGGATCGTCGATGCCATTCTCAAGATTGACGGCAGTGGACTACGGTACATTGAGCCTACGCCCGAGGCCGAGAAGGAGTGGAAGGACAAGGTCAATGCTCTTTCTGATCATACACTTCATCCCCTGACAGATTCATGGTACATGGGGGCAAATATCCCCGGGAAGCCACGTGAGCAGCTCAATTACCTTGGAGGTCTTGACGTTTACGAGACCGAATGTAGGAGGGCTCTGGAGGATTGGCATGGCTTTAACACGGTGTAGGGTCTGACTGAATATTTTTAAATTTTCATTTATACCATCTTGTATGTCGGTTATCCCGCCTTCAACTTGATAAAGAACACATCATGGTATCATATCCTAATGCTAACATAGTTTTCATTTATGCAAGTCAGCTGCGGAACACCGTCATTGAGAACCTCTTTTACTAGCCGCAATCAGACCTCGATAGGCGGCCTATGGTGACAATGGGAATATAGTCACAGCTATCAGCATGTTTCAAACCTTTGTCTTCCATGTAACCTAACTTCGAATAACGATTTAGCTAATGAAAAGTGTTGGAAGAAAGGCGAGACGAATCGAGCTGTTGAGCCCTTTAGCCAGTGGTCTCACAATGGTGGTGAAGAATTCTAGTAATCAGTTAAACAGCAACAGGACTCCCCTCGTAAAAGAATAAGGGTGGCATTACTTAGAAAAATGCACAAGATTCTAAATATAGACATTTGCATATATAAGCTAGCTATCGTATATGAAACGCACTCTTAACCATCAAGGCTCAAATTAGGCAAGCCATTTCAGGCCCTCGACCTCTCCCTATCTCCCCATTGTCCTCTTCACCCAAGCAGTCCGTGTTTTCATCGAGAGTTGGGACAAAGCAGCCGCTGGCGCCATCACATCGAAGGCGTGAGGGCCACCAGGCCAGACATGAAGTTCTGCCTGTACACCAGAGGCCCATAGTTTCGTGGCGTAACCAACAGCGTCGTCCCTGAAGGCCTCTGTCGAACTCACATCGATGTAAGCCGGGGGCAATCCCGAAAGATCCGTCGCTCTCCCTGGAGAGGCCAAGTAGCTCACGCCTTCCTGTCCTGCATCGTCTCCGAGATAACATTTCCAGGAGAAGGCGCTTGCCTGAGCGTTCCAAGTTCCACCCGTGGGATATTGCTGGCAGGATATGGCTGAAAGTCGATCGTCCAACATCGGGACGCCCAATAGCTGCGCATGGAGCTTGGGGCCACCCTTGTCCCTGGCCATCAACACTGTCGCCGCCGCAAGCCCTCCGCCGGCAGATTGGCCCTCTACCATCAGCCTCTCAACGTCAATACCCAATTCATCGGCGTGTTCAACCATCCAAAGCAGGCTCGTATAACAGTCTTGCAGAGGCTCCGGAAATGGGTGCTCAGGCGGCCGTCCGTATTCCACAAGAACGGCAACGGCGTCCAGTTCCTTGACCCATTCTACTACCAAGTCGGCCCCAGTGAATCGGTTTCCGGCAGTCAGGCCTCCAGCATGTAGATGTAGGATTCCAGGTCGACGAAGGATGCCAGAAGCAGCCTTTGGTTTCTTGGACGCAAGAATTGAAAGCGCAATATCGCCGTGAGGGCCTTGGATCGTTTGCTCTGTCACGACAATGAATGGATCGGAAAGAGTCCTCTCACGTTCTGGTTCGGTGACTAGTTCAAAGAATTGACGATGCTCCGGTATATCTTCCCGCTTGTGTGCAAATGCGGTTTTGGGAGGAGAGGGTATAATGGATATGAGCTCGACGTCATATGGAGGCCTGGGAAGAGTGGGAGTTGCCATGGCGGCGATGAACTGCTCTTTTGAGGATGAGATGCACTAACTACGTCGGTTAATATCAAAATGTGTCTTGGGTACCATATATATAGGTACTGTAGGCGGTGGGGTGGCATTTGGTAGCATTTCATTAGAGTGGGTGGTGTTGCCACATATCTTGCTGACAGATCTCACAGTGGAGAAAGGTGGCTCACGCCATGGAAACTATCAAAGGAGTCGACCATGTGGCTCATCTCGGAGTGGGTGCATTCCTTGTTTTCACAGTGAAGACGCATATTTGCATAGAAACATTATGTTCTATGGTACTTTAAATTTTGATATTGATGAAGAAAGGCTACTGTGTTAGCATTTGGATATGATGCTATGCCATATTGGAAATTTGGTCTTTGTTGTAATTGAAGGTTGGGATAACTGAGCCGGAAGATCAATATTGATGAAGAAAACTTGGTACATTTCACCATGTCACGACACTGAACAACCCACTCTCCAACCGCTTGGCAGCCATTCCGATCAATTTCCAACTTAGACCAATTGACATGGCTGTCTCTTTCTCTAAAGTATAGAGTTCAAGGAATCTGGTTTTCATGAAACTCTAGCCGTCCATAACACGCCTGTTTCCCGCCGACTTTCTCATCCTCTCCCCGTATCGAAAGAATATATATGGCAATGGTAATAGAATTGCGGCCAGAAATGCGAGCAATGAGCTGGCCCATGCTATTCCCAGGCTCTCATTCATCTTGGGTACCGCAAGTGGTAAAACAGAAGCCATGACGGAGCGTACTACAGTATTGGCACCTAATGCCGATGCTGCGTAAACCGTGTAGGCATCAACAAAGTATGCTTGGATACTCATCTGAAGCACGGATTAGCCAATAAGATTAGAGTTGGGCTATTGCTTGGCCAGATTCCGTACACACATGGTTTACTTACAAATACAAGAGAATTCCCAAACCCCAGCAATGAGGTTCCCAAGATGGGCAAAATCCAGTGTGCCTTAGCCTGTGCTGCCCAACCGTACCAGAAGAATGATATCGGGATAAAGAGACCTCCAATCATGCATGGCGGTAACCTGTACTCCGGTTGCATCTCTCCGCCCCATTTGCATGACAGCCGTTTTACCAACTTGTCGCTTGTGGATGCAAACGTAAACTGGCCAAGCATAAACCCGACTCCGAGTCCGAGATAGCTTAATCCAACAACTCCGCGTTCAAAATCATAAGTGTCTTGATATAGAGGGGTAATGGTTGTTACCAAGAGGTAGAAGTAAGAATATAGAAGGCCCACGTAGATGGAAAGGAAGAGGACCGCTGGGGAGAAAACCAGCATTCTAACGAGACGAAGGATGCCTAGATTGAAATACTGCCTCGAGGTTAGGCCATTGTCGAATTTGGTTCGCAATTGTAAGTTGCCCGTTTCCTGACGAAGCCTCCTTAATCGTTGTTCTAAGATGATCTTGGGATAAGTCTCACGCAAGAAGACAAGACACATGATTGTCAACACGCCTTGCTGATCAGCTTGCAATTAGATTGCGTGAAGCAAATGGTGGCATGAAAACGTGCAGTTGTAGACTTACCATTATTGACAAAAGCCAAAAGATCCATCTCCAATCTTCTTCTTTGGCCAAAAATCCTCCGGCTATAGGTCCTATAACGGGACCTGTGGATAGGTTAGAATGAAGAAGCATAGTCGGGATAGGTGAAAGAAGCACATACCTAGAAAAATCCCACATGTGAATAGAGTCAATGCCAGACCTCTTCGCTCCTGCACGATCAGGTCGGCAATTACAGCGCCACCATTCGTGAATGGCACTGACCCAAACATGCCCTGAAGTAATCGAAACCCTATCAACATTGGCAAGCTAGTTGCTAGCGCACAAGAAATCGTAAAGGCGAGGAAGCCAATGTTGCCCACATGCTGAATGACAAGGCGACCGTAAAGCTCTGAAAGAGGCGCGAAAGCCACAGGGCCAACTGCAAGTCCCAAGACAAAAATGGTGACGATAAATGAGGCGAGAACTTGGTTTGAAGAACTAAACTCCTTCATCACGTCGGGTACTGCAGGGGCGAACATGGATGAGCTCAAGCCAGAAACAAAGCACACGCCGGTTATGAGGCCGATAATAGTACATCGACGCCCTAATGACCAGTTCCGTGGGTTGTTCACATCAGAATCACCGTTCCAGGAGACTATGTTGGTGTCGCTCGGGCTTTGCATGTTTGGGGGTGTTTCGCAAGATCTGGTCATGCTGTCAGTGTGGGGGGTAAAGATTGACTGGTGATGGTTTGAGGTTTGTGGCATCGGGTCTCTCTCTGACCGTTAATGTCCGGATCCAGTAGTTGACTACTTGCTTCGGCATTACTAGACCACGTTACATCCTGCAAAGGGTGTGTCGGAGGCTAAATATGGCTCATGTGTTATAAGTGGCTCACATGTGGATCTGCCGGCGATCTGGTTCCGGGGCTAGATGTGGCTCTCATGTGGCTCCAATGATGGATGATTGTTGACTTTGTGTTAGATGTGGGCTCCTATGTGGCTCCATTGGTTGCCGCTGAGGACGGAAGGTTTCTGGTCTTGTCAGGAAAAGCAGTGCACCACCGCAGGCATTGAAGTCAAACCAGCCTTGATTTGGAACATAAATAGAACGTCAGGCGTCCCAACTCATCATCGCCCAGTCCTATCTCCAAACCAAGCCAAACCACAATTCACAATTTTCTACCTGTCAGACACTAACGCCCACTCTTCTTTTATTCAAAATGGTCCGAACAGGTAAATTCGCTGACTTTTCTGCCGTTTCGCGTCCCTTCAGGGCCCATGTCGACATCGAGGATGTTGAGGTTGAGGGAGAGATTCCGACTGAACTTGATGGTACTTTCTACAGGGTTAGTCCCACCATCATCCTCTATATACCACAGCGCTTACTTTACGGTGCAGGTCATGCAAGACCCCTACTATGAGAGAAACTACTATCTCAATGGGGCCAAGCAGATACCCTTCGATGGAGATGGCAGCGTGAGTGCCTTTCGGTTCAGGGACGGAAAGGCTTCTTTCCAACAGCGCTACGTCATGACGGAACGTCTTGTCGCCGAGAGAAAAGCTGGCAGAGCTCTTTTCGGAATGAACAAGAGTCCATTCTCACATCACCCGTGTGTCCGAGCCGTTATCGATGCCGCGGCCAACGTCAATGTACTATTCCATGCCAACAAGCTACTAGCAGTTGGTGAGAATGGACCGGCTTACGAACTGGACCCCAGTAGGTTATCTAGCTCGCCGGGAGGGGATCAAGTAACTAAATTTAGACAAAAGACAGTCTACGCACCATCGGCCATGACGCGTTTCCTGGCGAGATAGACCCCAAGAAACCATTCACGGCACACCCACACGTGAGACTTCCGAAAGGAGTATGGCATTCATAATTATTAATCTGACCATATGCTAGGTTGACCCCGAGACGGGTGATTTGGTAGCTTTTGGCTACGAGATGGAAGGATTGGACAGTCCAGAGGTATGACCCGGGCACCCTTCTGTGCTTAACTTAGTTCACCACTTACTCAACGTTAGATCTCAATCTACATCATTAACAAGGACGGGAAAGTAACCTACAGGCGAGACATGGAGTTCCGTCCAGTCGGTGGGATGTTTCATGACTGCGCAATTGTACGTATCTTAACCGTGGGGTTTGACATGCTTGATTGCTAACATTCCAGACCCGCAACTACATTGTGATTACTCGGATGCCTTTTGTGGTTGACCTGACGGATGTCGAAAAGCCAGGAAATCATCAGTGGTAGGGTTTAGGAAACATGCTGCCAGAGATTGCGACTGTTGAGCTGACAATCCAAGGTACTATGACGAGACTTGCCCAGCATACTTCGGACTGATTCCACGGGACATCAACAAGCCCGTTCGCTGGTTCAAGTATAAGAACTCTATGCCTATCCATACGGGAGCTTCTTGGGAGGACGATGGCAAAGTGTATGAGTCACAAACTCCTCCCATCAGAAGAAGACGGCGCGTGCTGACAGCAAAGGTATTTTGACACGACACTTGCCTCACACAACGGCTTGAGTTTCTTGCGTAAGGACTGCCCTTTCCAATCCTGAGGTTCTGACAGCTCACAAATCCCCCCGTAGCATGCCGTCAAGGTTCAAATCCGGATCCGAAAGACATCACGGTTAATCACGTCAAGTTCTGTATTGACCCAAATGCCGAGTCTGATCAGTTAGAAGACCCAGGTGAGTAAAGACAAGATCCGCATGAAAAGAAATAATCTAAATCTTTGTTTAGAGATTGTATTTCAAGGCCCATGCGAGTTTCCCCGCGTGGACGAACGGTTTCTCATGAGCAAAAGTAAGCAGAAGCAGTCAAACGTCGAGTGAACGGGACTGACAAGAAATTTATAGGCCACATTACCTGGCTGGCTTGTTTTGATCCACACAAAGGAACTGACCGCCCAGTCTTCCAAGGTCTGGACGCACTCGCCCGGGTTGACTCGGAAACTGGGGAGGTGGAATATTTCTCCCCAGGGCCCAACTGCTTGGTCCAAGAACCAGCATTCAGTCCTAGGTATCCTGGCGCTCCAGAGGGAGATGGGTTCCTGATCACCATGATTGACAACATGGCCAGTGGCCGAAACGAATTGGTTGGTTTAATGATGAATGGAGTAACTGGCCTTTTGGCTAATGAAGATAGATTATTCAGGATACGCGCGATTTCCAAAAGGTAGTTGCGAAAGTTGTTTTACCATTTCGTAAGTGCTTAACCGCGAGCTTGAGATTTGAAGCCACTAGCTGATACAGCAAAATATCAGGACTTCGATCTGCGGTTCATGGTAACTGGGTGGACTCCTCTAGGATTGAAGATGCCGATCAGTATGCCGTGCAGGCGATTGATGAGGATCTGTACCCCCACATCCCAACAGTAAAGGATAACAAGGTTATGGGGAGTAGCAAGCTATGAGTAACTTCGTTTGTGTTGGTTACGGTGTTGTACAGTATTGGGGTTTTGATGGTGTCATGAGTTTATTGTCGTATCCATTTACTATTGAGGCCTACGGAGACGTCATGGATGCCAAATTGCTAATGTAAAATCTTTACCCTCCTAAATAAAAGGCTCTATATTTAATATTTCCTGCCCTTATATTATATTATACTATCCTTATTTAACTAATCTGGACCTTTAGTACCTTAGCTTTTTAGTTTATGTTATAAAAACCCTCTAGGAAAGAAAACCTATATACTGCCCCATGGCTATTATATATACATGCCACGCGCGGTGCTCCTACTATGCGGTTATATATTCGCGTCTCTGTGAGTTTATCCACGGCAGCAGCGTCGATGGCCGCATGAATAGCATGTTCTAGCTTCCGTTAAGGCTACGGCTCGCTTTCAACATGTCTCTTTCTACCGTGATAATAGGCTCGGCGGGTTAACATTAGGCGGCTGCGGCGATGGTACTGATGCGGTCGGTTGAGGGACTGAGCACTCCTCTTATCGGAATAAGACGTCCTAGAGCGATAACCTCGGGCCAGGACCCCCAGATCAAAACTTTGGCGACTTAGAGACCTAGTTCTTAGCCTGCCTCTATCTTCGTTATAATAGGCCCAAGTAATTGGAGATGACATCTTAGATGAAGCGCCCATGGCAATAAGAAATAGATTATGAATGCCAAGATACCAAAGTCATTCGGCCACGCCAGTCAATATCAGGTGAGCCTTTCGTTCCAATCAGCAGCGGCCGCTCTCATATCATACGAGATGAATGCGAGTTGTCTCTGTCCTCTCCCTCCCTCTCGGCGAGCATTGTTGCATTCTTCAACATGTCGACCCTCTCAAGCACGCAAGGATGGTCGGGTTACAGGACCTCTCACACGATCAAACAATTATCCCCGGAGATGTTCGGATAGTTATATCACCTAGTCTTCTTGGCTTGGCTGAGGGTTAAATCTACTCTCTACTCTGACTCTATTTTCAATCAAACAAGAGCTCGGAAAAACGCTGTCTGGCTTCAGTTGGATCCCAGTCGACAATGCGCCTTTCTTTCGACTCGGCCATCTTTGTCTCTACAAAGGGCTCCATGGCTGCTTTCTCTTCCTCACTCAACAGGTGGACTCTCGTCTTCCACAAGTCGTTCTTGAGAAGACCGCTTTCTCGATCGCCAAAGAATCTCTCATCTAGAAACTTCCAGTACATAGTGTCAAACGCCCAACTTTTCCTAGCCCCATAGCTGAGGAAAAATCGCCCCGTTTCCCAGCTTTCTCGCATATACGTAGACAATGGTGCCGGTAGAGGATTGGGCTCTGTCATGTCTGCTTCTGCTTTTTTCATAGCAGAGAGCCAATTCTTCAAGCGCATCTCGTATGTTTCTCTCCACTCGTCGATGCCAGATGACCACATCTCAGCCGTCTCAAGGAGGAGCCACCAAGGTGGGTCGAGGATAAACTGCGTAGGCCCAACATACGTATATTCCCAGTCGATGAGGGCAGCGATCTCATCCGAGTCGGTGAGAAGTATGTTTCCCGCCCGAAAATCGTCGCCCCAGAGTCGGAAAAAGTCAGAGCCGGAAGGGGCTGGGGAGAGCGTGGGAGCTGGAATCTTGGACGACTGGGCAGACCAGTTGTCCTCGGCGAATCCAAAAGTAGAGAGCCGACCTTGCTTGGCCAATCTGCGAAAGATTTGGCGTGCCACGTACTTGTTCCGGCAATCATCCTCGGAAGTGACCAGGTCATTGTGTTGGAAGATGAGCTGTGCGATATGCATGTCTGCTAATGCAGTATACCATTCGTCTGCAGTCTCATATGTCTTGCCCTTTGGTGGAAGAACATCATGAGGAATATTCGCGAGTCGAACCATATCGGTCATGTTATGAGTTATCGGCCTACCAGCCACCTCATAGGTGCCCTCGTTGGCTTCAACCAAAGACCCAATCCGTGGGAAAGTTATTCGGGAAAGCTGCAGCAGACAGTGTGCTACCTTGGCCCAGATGGCCTCTAGCGTAGACTCGGAAACGTTGGGATCCAGAACGTGAGGCGCGGAAGAGTCCTCGCTGGGTCTGGTCAGCCTCGCTGACACGCTCCCGCAATTCTCAATGCGTTCCATGATGACAAAGGGGCCAACTGTTGAATCCTGGTCAAAAAAGAGTTGTCGGGGGATAGGCAGCTGCGTCTGTTTCGCAATTAAAGCTGCCGTGGCTGCCTCTTGGATAGTTTTCTCATTTGGAAACTGAACAAGGCTTGGGCAAGGTAGTCGAACCATAACATCTGGAGACATTCCTTCGAGGCGGATCCTGTAGAGGATGTTAAAGCCACCGAAGATCAAGGGCGATATTAAGGTTGCTGGTTTCCCAAATTTTTCTTCTGCGAGTGCTTCCACTTTGCGACAAGTGGTTTTGAGTCGCATTTGTTTCTGTGCCTCATCGGAGTCCTCGTCGTTCTTGTCCCAGACAAGGTTATCGAGTTCTTCTTGGCCCTCGTACATTGTCATTGTGGGATACGTTGCCCAGGGATGGCCTCTTGTCCGATGAGGTTGGGGCTCAGAAACAAAGAGAATGATACAAAAAGACAGTAGGGCTGCAAGCAGGAAGAATAACAATTTGCAAGTGGTGGGCTGGATTCTATCCAAGTGTTTGTTGAAGATTTACCGTTTGATTTTTATTGTGGTAGGAGCAAAGAGCGCGATTCACCACCTTGCCTCCAGCTCAGCGCGTACTGCGGGGACATTTGCGGTTCTACGCCCGATCTGATTGGAGCTAGTCGCGCTGAGGTGGGGCGAGTGTGTCGCAACTTGCCGCAGTTGCCTGAGCCACATCGCGAGCAGGGTGGCGTAGCCTGAAAATTGGCATGGTATATAAAGGGAAAAGAAGGAGTTAAGTAAGTCATTTAAAGCTACTAATTCTTAATTCTAAACGTATGTCTTAGGTCTTTAAGTATATCTAGAGAGCGAGAAGTCGAGAATGTATTACGAGGCGCTACATCACGGATGCTATATAGACAACCTTGAACCTATTAAGCGAACAACAATTAAGTAAAAATTCCTTACCTTGCAAATATAAATACACGATTAATTGCCGCATAAGGTATCTATTAAAAAGTACATTTAATATCATTGATTATCATTATAAAGCAATATCTTGAACCAATAATCGCTTCTGCCACACGTTGATTGGTATTACCTGCTATGATTCAAAACCAAATGATCCGTAAACTTGACCGCACGCCGATACCGTTTCTCACACCAAGGACAAAAGTAAAAGCCGTTTCCATCAAGGAATTTCGCCATCTTGGGAAAGTTATCTCGGGTTCCTGCCAGCTTCTTGAGTCGTTCAAGAAATGGCGGGGGAACCTCGTTGGGGGGTACGCCGAAGCGTGGGTTTGTGGTTTCTAACTGTAAGGATTTGCCTATGTATACGGGTTGGTATGAGGCTGGTATTGAGGGGTGGGATATGGGATGAGGTGGTGTAAGTTTTCTTGTTGTTGGTGGTGCTTGGTATTGGTTGGGTTTGGGTGCCGGTGGTGTAGGAATGGCGGGAGCATGAGCTCTCCTCTCTGGTGGTGGAGGTGGAGGTGAAGGCGCGGGAGCTGCTCCAGGTTGGAGTGGTCGTGGTGCAAGTGGCCGAGTTTCTGTTGATATCGGAGGTCTAGCGGGCTGTAGATGAGATATCGTAGGCTGAGAAGAACTGGTAGGTGAACTTGATTGAGCCTGCGGGTCCCGCGATGGAGGTAATTGGTGATGGTGGAAGCCAGATGTTGGAGGACCTAGAGGGTTGGGAAACTCAACGGGCCGCCAGGGAGGTTGGCGTTTTAGGATTGGAGGCAGCTCAGCCTGTGGCGCCTCTGACCCTGGAATGGCTCCAGGGAAGCCCATATAAGTTGACCTTTGCATCAAGTTACGGAGGTTTATTGTTGCGTTGTTGGGTAAAGTGTGTTGTCTATGGTGGACGTGGATAGGAGAAGGTAGTTGAACACCGGAATGTCCTTGTTTTCTTTTTGGAGGTGGTATTGAGCTGATATTCTGCATCGGGTAAGCAGTATGAGGAATATTTGGTGTTGTTGTAGGCTGTGGATAGCTGCTTTGCCTTGGGGGAACGGAAGTGTTGGGTCTGATATTCTTCTCCACAGTGACAATAACATGCCTCTGGCCCACATCCATTCTTTCACTTTCGTGTGTAGTTCGTGATTTACACGAAGTAGGGGGCTGATCTTTACCAACTCCTTCATCTTCGGAACTGGGTATGGAAATTATTGTCATGTCATCCTTGATGGAATCCACGACGGGGTTCGTTGCGGTGCTCTCAACCGGAGGCTTTGAAGAAGTACCAGGACGGCTCTCTTCGGGGCTCAGTGGCATAAAAACTGTAAGTACAGCTTCCGGTTCATCTGCTGCGGGCGAGGGCGCTTTCTCTTCCACGGGAGCGTTTTGGGGGACATCAGCTGCGGGCTCTGAGAGAGCAGGAGTAAAGGTGGCGTTTGGTGGGCTCTCCTTGCCTGAAACCTGTTCTTCAGAGTCGCCTTCTTCTGTGATGCCTTTATTAGCAACTCGGCGATTGGCTCGGCTGATAGGAATCTCACCCGAAGAAGCCCACGAGTTTTCATCCTCAAGCTCCGTCTCTTGTTGTAACCGCTTCCGCAGGTAATTTTTTGCAAACTTCAAATTCGGCACGAGCCGTGAAGAAGTATGAAAAACCCTCAACTCCTGCAAGTCACTCGCCTTGACCCATCCAGCAGGGGCATTCTCAGGAAATTCGCGTCTATCGAAAAACAGAACTGGAAACTGTCGGTCCATAGCATAAATTCCATCGTGTTCGTATCCTTCTCGCCATTTGAGATTCTGAGTATCGGGTTCGCATCTAAGGCATGCTGGCGTATTATTCATCAAACCGAGTTCTTCTAGGGTGCTTTGGATTCCGAAGGCTTCGAGGCCTATGTGAGGGAGGATCAGGGCGGGTAGCCAGTCCTTTGTCGTTTCCCAGTAGGCTAGGTAAATACGACCAGGAATCGGTCTGGTGATTCCACTGAGCCTTCGTTGCTTTGGGTGCCGTCTGGAGATTTCCTTTTCTTTGACCTCCTCGGATTCGTTGGATTCATGTTGTCGTTTCTTTGGGCTCGGTTTCTCTTCCACTTTGCTCTCGGAAGGTTCCTTGTTGGATTCGGGAGATTTCTTACTTGCCTGGCCAGCCGCGAGAGCAACGGAATTGTTCTTCTCAGCCAACTCGGCATCGCAATCCACAACCTCGATACCGAAATGCTTGACAACTTCCAGACTTGTCGGATACCATGGTAGCCCATGCTTGCTACCTTTGAGATGCGCTGCAGCACCTCTTAACGCAGGATGCTGAAAAGCCTGTTCATGCTCATGGCAGTGCAAAATATACCACAGTCCGTCAGAAGATGGAACCTGCACGATGAAATGTTTAACCGCGGCATTTCCATCTTGAAACACCTCATCGAAAGTGACGCGTCTCTTTGCATGTGATCGGTGCCTCCTCGGACGCAGATTATGCTGTCTCACATCAGAATAGCAACCAACAAAGTACAGCGGCAAAACTTACTCCTACAGGTGCACAAACAATCGTGTCTTCAACGTGAGAATCGGAAGCGTCGGATGGTGGTGTTGGACTTGGCGGAACTGGTGTTATCTCGCTTTTCTGTTGGGGAATCGAATCCTGGGCGAGACCCGGGGAAATGGGAGAAATTGGGACTGTTGGTCGACGGCCAGGGCGGTCCAGGAGCGTCATTTTCTCGGCGACCGCATGGTCTGAGCAGGCATCAAGCGCCATTGTCAAAGTGCAGTGAAAAGGTGTGGATTACAAGACAGATGGGGGGAGAGACATTATCTTTATGACACCCAAGCCGGATAATCCGAACTAAAAAATTATTCCAAAAAAGAATTTGATCCATCATAGGCTTGTCATGTTCATCATTAGTTCGTAATTAACTCATCACCCTTGCTTAAACGAGGGTTGGGGACTTTGGCTGCTTCGCCATCATCACACACAACCAACAACATCTTAGACACGGTCAGGGGGTTGTCATTGGGCGAGCTGCCCCTTTGCGGGGCAGATCATCGCACTGCAGGTAACCAATGTCATGTGTGAGATGGGTCCAATGACTAGGGATGGCTTCAGGGGACCCCTGGTCTGACAGGGTCGTTGAGCGAACTTTGGCCGTCAATTCGGCGAACTTGTGTGATATGAATGAAGGGCGGTGGGAGAAAGGACATGGTAATAGAGTAGCAGAGAAAATTGAGAAAAAAAAGGAAAGAATTTGAAGTTATCTTCCTTCTTTGAAGCCCTAAACACTGCTGACAGACCGTAATCACCCCATCTTACGGCAGTTCTGTTGGCCGTTGGTCGTCTTGTTGGTGGCTGTCGGTGGCAACACACACCGACAGGGATCACACTACGCGAAGATTATCTGTGCGTGTGGGACATGCTCACTCATGATTCAGGACAAGGTTCGGTCTAGACTCGTATCGGCTGGCCCGTGACAAGGCGGGGGGAGGGAGACGAATGCCTGCTCGAACTGGTATCAGGTTGAGGTTATACTTTAAGACCAATACCAAAGGAGAGAACAAGGGTCTTTGATCACATTTTATGGACTGATGCAGGACACTCTTTTTGGATATATCATAGTGACAGTGCCAAGAGAGGATAACGGTCACGACATGCGGCACATATAGCCATCAATGGAAGTGCTTTGGAAACGAATCATGCCTACTCATAGTCGCATCACTGTAGGGTTATACTTGGCGTTGAAACCAAAGCCAAGAAATCACATTTTAAAGCAAAAATGACGGGTTCCCATCGGAGAATATTACTCTATTAGTTCATCATCCGTCCCCCTACCTCATACCCATACCCTGATTCGATCTCACATCTACCCTAAGATGAAAAAGGATCGTCCTCGAAACTACATCGGTGTTAGACGCATAACTTTACTGGGGCAGAAATAAATGCGAGCTTACAAGGTGTTCCCGAGACCGTCATCACAGACACTCCTACCCTGTACGAGGGTACATCCTGCTCCTTCGAGTTGGAAACGACCACCTGGACCGCGGTTGTTGCCTTGGGGGGCTGGAGCCGCCATGGCCAGGGAGGAGAAGAAGAGACAGAGGATGGCGGTGCACTTCATTTTGGCGGTGTGGTTGTTGAAGGTGGGTGTCCAAGGTGGATAATATGTTGAAGGTGTGGGTTAAAAAGGGGAGACGTTGGGAGTAATAAAACAGGACCGGCCTGGGAAGAAGTTGAAGATGATTGAGATAGTGGTCTACACTGAACTGAAGATTTAAACTTTGAGCGGCAATGATTTAGGTTTATGTACTAATTTCTTGAGTCTGTTGTGACAGTTGAGGGTGTATTCTCGGCAGCCTGAAACGTTGATGGGACAACCCCCTCGTTTCATGAAAGCGGCTGAAAACAAGCGAGAATCAAAACACGAAGTCGTATGTATGTATGATTGGACGCCTCGAATTTGATATACGTTTATTCCATCTATAACTATAATAACAAGGAAACTAAAAACGCAACTCTTTGAAGCGACCTGTAGTCAACCCTGACGCCGTTCCATTCGTTTATGTCATTTGTCTCAACAATGCTCTTAAAACTAAACGAGAATCAAGATCCGTAAAGAAATCCGTAAATTCACTTCGCTTCTGTGTCTTTGAGACTCACATCCTCAAACTCGAGGTTGGTTGTGGAGGCTCTTGGTGGGAGTGGTGGCGGCACCCTTGTCGGAGTTGCGCTCCTAGGTTGAGTCTTTTCATCATTGGCTGATGAGAAATTGTACTCTCCTTCACGGTGAGTAATGCCAGTTTCTTGGGAATTCCATGGATTATTTCCGTTGGTGTGGTTATATGGACTGTCAGCGTAATCCATCTCTGCAACATCCTCGTAGATGCTTCGCTCATCGTCTTGTGCGCCATACTTGAGGCTGTCGGGCGTACTTGCGATTGAAGTGACGATGACAGGGTCTGTTTGTGTTCCAGCCTCGGAGGTTGTATAACTTATTTCTGTGCTCAACCTTGACTTTGGTGATGAGTTGAAGCTATCGCGGTTGCTCCTCACAGCTGTCTCCATGCTCCTTCGGAAGAATTTGTTGTAGACTGGACTTGTCGGGCTTGGGTTATACTCGAATTGTTGACTTGATGGTCTTGATTGTGTTGCAGCTTCGCGAATCTCGAGACCTTCCTTCTCCAAGGCAAGTACACCATATGGATCCGGATCCTCAGGGTCCGGGATACCAAAGATCTTGCCCTCGCCTGGAGCATCGACATCAACGTCGCCTGGCGCAGGCTGACCTTCCAACTCTTCCATGAGCTCTTCATCAACATCTGTCCGACCTTCAGCAGCCTTCAAAGTCTCCATCAACATCTTAATCTCTGGTGGTGGATGACGTGCCTTTCCAGCCAAGATATCAGCAACACGTATCTCCTCACCATAGAAGCGCGCATTCTCATCCGTCCGTTCAATAATGATAGTACCATCAACTTGAACACCAGCATAAAACCCTCGAGACTTGAGATAAGTGAAAACAGGCCTGTTGACCTGCTTCCACTTGCCGTCATTCTCCAAAACGCCACCGGCTCCGACGGGTCCGGCGACAGCGCTGATCTCGCCACCAAGTGTCGCCCGGATCTTTGTAAACGCCTCAAGAGCTTTGCGATTGTTGATGACGACAACACAATCGTAAATATCGACTCCGACGAGAAATCCAAGTCCGGCTGTGTGGAGCATGATGCCTGAGGGGGGAGACCAGGTTCCGTCTTCTTTGCGGGCTACTAGGACGCCGGATCCGCCGGCTCCCGAGATCCAGAGGCCGGTGCGCATTGTTGTAAAGATTGCGAGGCCGACGGCATTTTCTATGACTTTTTGGGGAATCTTTTTCAAGACTCGTTGTTTTTGCTTGGGACCTGCTTGATCTGCTGGTTTTTCTTCTTCAGTGTAGAAGCCATCCTCTGTTGTCATTGTCAGCTCAGCTCAGCTCTGACCCTTGATAAAACTCGGCTACTCACTGCAGAATGATCTCAAGATCCTTGCTGCCTTGTCGCTCTCCTTGTCCAAGGTCGTAGGCCAAAACGCCTCACTCCCAATCCGATTCGAGAGTCTATTCACAGGCGCACCAAGTTTATCAGCCCATCCCCATACCTTATCGAAGCCCTTCTTGCTCTGCGTCTTGGTCTTGTCCCAAGACGGCAACTTTGACGTGACCTTTTGCATCGTGAATGATTGTATGGTATGAATCTGTAAAGATTTGGTGGTGATGGGATTGCGTGGCCATGCCCTCCTTTATACGGGACGCGAAGCTTCCGCCCGTTCCGAAAGGTTGACGCTACATTCCCCAGCTGGCCTATGACATGACGTCTCGCAGTCGCTGGCTGCAAAGAAACTTGGAAGTCCAAGGTAAGATGCACATGATCTGTCACGTCGTTGATAGGTTGGTTTGGGTCAGGCTTTGACAAATCCGCCCACGACAATTGCACGGAACCATCTGTGGCGGATAGTCCGGATCTAATTCTGCGTCTACCTCTGGGTTCCTGGAGGAGACTAATGACGCAACTGGTCGAGTTATGACTAATTGGTGGTTAATTATTCAACTACAAGCCATCCAGCTACCGTCGGACGGCTACTTCTTTCAGGTATCTTCTGGCTCAGTGATCTTAGTAACGACTGGGCTTGATTATATTATAAAACATGACGTGAGGAGGTAGTTATTTGAGCGATTGAGGGCCACCCAATTGGGATTATCCAATCGTGATGATTCTTGAGCCGAAATTCTCACTGCTTTTGCTCCCTTCAGCTCAAACTATGGCCACTTGTCGACGGCTTCTTTGATGGGAACATGCTCAGTGGTTGTCAGAGAGTTAAGAGCATGAAGCAGCATGAAGCAGCATGAAGTAGGTAGACTGCGAAAGACCCGAGCCCCCGAAGACTCCCGATGGGAGCAACAATTTAGCTTCACCCTCTTTCCCCGTAGGTTATACTTGATATCATTTTCGGTTCGTCTATATCTCCGCAAGGTGGCTTAACTTTCGCGTTAAACTGAACCCCCAGTAGGACATACTCGGCATGGGCTCCGTTAACAATCAAAGTTGAAAGTCTTTGCATCTACTCATTCGAGACAGGTATCAGTATTCAGCTCACAATCAGATGAAACTAAGGTAACATGGTAAGAGTCTTAGAAGGCACCCGTACCCTTTCCACAATCCTCCTCCAAGACCGCCAAAGAGGATTGATCTGGAAGATCAGTGTCTCATAGACGTCGTCTCAGAAAGCCGGATATCAATCCAGTGATAAACCAGGATTACTTATCGCAGACTACCTGATTTTCTAGGCCTGGCTGCAGGCGCTTCTCGATTGAGAAGGCATGAGGAAATCGTCATTTAACCAGAAACAGGCTATGGTCGGAATCTTCTCCGGCTAGAGTGTATGTAATATCGGAAATAGCGTTTCGGGAGGTAGATCAGTGGGTAAAATGTCTTCCTTTGTCTTTGTTCCCCTTAACTAGCCTCCCCGCGGTTCCCGCGGTGTCGGAAAGGCACAGTATTCGTCATCACCTTCCGGAGATAGCAAGGCTCGACATCGAGATACAGGACTACTATAGGTGTAATTGAGCTGGTCACATATTAATTGTCTAGGGTCGGCTCGGTTATATGTGCCGGTAGAATATATCTACTATATATCCCACCAGTTAGCAAACGTGTTCATCCCTTTATCATGCCACTCGCCTAGTTAGGGTTTGATTGTGAGGCAATCATTATCTGATATATCATAATCTAATATTCTAATGACTTAGATTGTCGGGGAACCTTGGCGCTAGGCGAAGCACCCCTAGTCACCTTATAAATTTGTGATCGGGTTAAATGCCGACGTGAGGCATAGTTAAGTTATCCCGCACAGAGGACCACTTATAAGTAGGACGCCAAGGACGGGTGCTTGGTTACACTTCAATCCAGGGCCGATTATAAACCCTTCGCTGAGCACCACCATCATGTCCTGGATCTTGTGGCTGGGCACTTTGACCGCTGCCGCCCAGGCAGCATCTCTTGACGCCATCTGCTCTAAGAGCTACGCACAAGCCGCATTGCCAACCGACAATCTTCCTCCAGGAATCAAGATCGATTCGTCCTCTCTCTCTGCGGAACTGTTCACTAACCAGACCCTGTCTTCCGACTGGTTCCTAACAAGCACGGTCGATTACTGCAACATCACCTTTGCCTACTCTCACAACGGAATCACCAATGACAAAGTTCACGTTACGTATTGGGCTCCGGCGCCGGATGAGTTCAAAAATCGATATCTATCCACAGGTGGCGGCGGCTTCGCTATCAATCAGGGAACTAGATATGCCCCTTCTGGAATCATCGCTGGGGCCGTCTCCGGACAAACTGATGGTGGTTTCGGTTCCTTTGCGACCAACTTTAACCAGGTCTTCCTACTAGCCAATGGTATCGTCAATTGGCAGGCGGTGCATATGCATGGCTATCAAGCCCACCACGAGCTCGCCTTGATTGGAAAGCAATTCGCCCGAAACCTCTACAACATCCCAGACGATGAAAAGATCTACTCGTACTACCAAGGCTGCTCAGAGGGCGGTCGTGAAGGCTGGAGTCAGGTCCAACGGTACGCTGATCAGTTTGACGGCGTGGTTGTGGGTGCCCCTGCTTTCCACTACAGCCAGCAGCAAGTCAATCTTCTCTTTGCCAACGTCATCGAGCAAACCATCAACTACTTCCCTCCAACTTGCGAACTTGACAAGATTATGAACTTGACGATTGAGGCTTGCGATGCCTTGGATGGAAAGTCGGATGGTGTCGTTTCACGGACCGATCTCTGCAAGTTGCATTTCGACGCTGATGATGTTATCGGGGAGCCTTATTCGTGCGACGCGGTTGCATCCAATGGGGGACTTCAAAACCACCAGGTGAAGAGCACTGCTACACCGGCGCAGAGTGGAAAGGTCACGGCTCAAGCTGCAAAGCTAGTCAAGACGTATCTGGACGGACCACATGACTCGGAGGGTCGTCGCATTTATCTCACTTCTCAATTTGGCTCCGACCTTACCAATGCGTATCCGCAGTACAACAAGGACACTAAGAGCTGGGAGATGGCCCTCGTCTCGCTGGGGTCCGAGTGGGTGGCTCGTTTTCTCAACCTCCAAGACACCACCATGCTGAGCAACTTTAACAACGTCACGTATGACGACTTGAGGGACTGGATCACACTCGGACTGCAGAAGTATTATGATACTCTGCAGACAAACTGGCCTGATCTTACACCATTTCAGTCAGCAGGAGGCAAGATCCTTCATTTGCACGGCGAGAGTGATCCCGGAATTCCGGCGGGATCATCAATTTACTATTACGAGGCCGTCAGGAAGCTGATGTACCCATCACTCGGATATAACGAGAGTGTCTCGAAGCTCGATGACTTTTACCGCTTGTTCCTGGTTCCCGGCGGAGCTCATTGCAGCCCGAACCCGAACCAACCAGGAGGCGGATGGCCCCAGGGTACTCTACAGACGGTAATCAACTGGGTCGAGAATGGAGAAACACCACAGAAGCTAAAAAATACGGGTAAGATTGAAGAGGTTTGTCGTTGGCCTATGCGGCCGTTGTGGGCTAAGAATGGTACGACATTTGAGTGTACATACGATCAGAAATCGCTGGATACTTGGACGTATGAGTTTGACGCCTTTAAAGTACCCATCTTTTAGTGCCTATAGCCGTTTTGAACAACATGTCAAGTTTTTTACTCGGTAACTCATGTGAGGATCAATAGAAAAGGCCACTGTATTAGCATTGGGATATGATACTGGAACTGTGGTCTTTGTGATAGTTGAAACCGGGATAGCTGAACTAGAAGGAGGGTGTATCCTGCTCAGGTAGGCATGGACATCCATACACTCCAGAAGATGTGATTTTGCAGGACATCAGGAATTCAAAATAGTCATAGTCTCATAAACGCTCGCTCTACTCTCATACACGACTTCTCGTACACTGGTTGTCGCCATCCCAGATACTCCACACAACAAGACTTGTGTACACTTTTCCTCTAGACACCAACGGTGACCGTAAGGAAAATCAACTGGCTCAAGTCCCACAACACCTAGAGCAATGGTTGGACATTGTTTACATGCCCTTTCGACTGCTCTGTAACCACTGCTGCAGACTCTTCTGCACAGACTCTAGTCCATCACGAACAGTCTGAGTTGACGTCTCGACGCCATCAGCAGCAGTCTTGGCCGACTCGACCAACTCACGAGCCGTCTTCAACTCTCCATTCAAGGCCGCCGCGTTGGCCTGTTCGCCCAGTCTCGTCACATCCTCAGCGCCCTTTGCAGCTGCGAGCTCAGCATCTGGCAGACCCGCAATCTTCTCGCCGATGGTCTTGGCTGTTCCAGCGGCGTGTTCGGCACTGTACTCGGCGTTTCGTCGTGCTACTGCATCTTGCCGGGTTGCGTTCTCTGATGCTCGGACGGCGGATTGGGCTGCTCGGAGGAGAGCAACGGTTTCTCTAGCTCTTTCTTGGGCGCTCTCGGCTGTCTGTCGAAGATATCGGGCCAGTCGCTCCGTCTGGGCATCTCCCTTCTGCTGGCTGTCGGGCTTCTCGGCTTCTTCGCAAGCACTCGCGGCATCAACCAGTCGGTGCGCCTTGATGATGGCATCCTCAGCGGGAGCGGTTGTTTCTCCCAGGGCAGACCAAGCGCGAGATGCGACGTCGAAAAAGTCGGATAACCTAACCGTGTTGGCGAGAACAGCATCGCGTCGGGCGGCAGCGGCGGCAGTCAGCATTTCCTGCTCATATTGTCTTGCTGAAACGCCATATTGCTGAGCAGCGGCAGCTGAAACCTTGGCTCGTGAGATTTCCTGCGTCACTTGGTTTGAGATGGAGCGAAGTTGCTCCTGATACGCGTAGTAAATGTAGACCCAAGTTCCGACCGACACACCGACGAGACCGAAGCCAAAGAATGGGAGGAGAGTGGGCGAAAAGAAGACAAAGATGGCGGTTAGCGACCACCAATTGAGTAGGATCCAATAAGTCTGCGCATGCTCAAGATAACAAAATCGGAGAGGCCCGTAAATCTTTGTGACAGGAGCAAAAAGGTAAAGAACGGTGCAGACGGCGACGACGATGGTCATGAACAGAAAACGAACCCATGTTGGGAATGGGAATGGGATGCTATAGTAGATTGGGAGGTAATAACCCAGCGAGATCAATGAACCAACTGTATCACTATTAGATGATGCAAGCCCCAAAATATTAGTAAACTCACTCTTAAAGTAAGTGCCAATTCTGTTGGAAACAGTCTGAAGGGCAAAGAAGGGTCCGAGAAAAGAAGCCCAGGAGGTATTGTTGTTATTCTCTCCATCACCACTCGGAAGTGCCCAGACACCACCAAAGTACAAGACGGCGATGAGAAGAAGTGGAGCGGAAGCTTGTGAGGTGAGCAAGGTGTATAGATCCGGGAGAAGCGGGAAATGATTGAGAATAAGAGCAAGGAAAATGACGCCTAAAAATAACCTGTTAGCGACACTGGCGATGCTCAACTAGTGTGTCTGTCTTACTCTTGACGTGAGGTGCAATAAGCCTCGAGAGCGTCTCCAGGGCGGGAAACAAATCTTGTCCACTATTTTGCGAAGACATGGCTACTACTGTCGCTAACAATTGACTTGTCCTCAATTGCGCTGTGGGAAAAGCCTGTCTTTTTATTTTCGATTCATCCGCTGCAAAGACAGGGCTGTCGGGCGCCAAATGGCACAGGTTTGCTGCACAACGACGTGTTCATGGGGTTATCATGGTTCAACGCAGCCCAATTGCTTACGCCGAGAATGGGGCTCTTTGCTGTAGGATCCCAGATTCTGGAGTAGATATGCAGGCTTGATCCATGGCTATTTGACAATAAACTTGGTCGTGACGCGGCCGTGCTGCTGTCAGGCTGGCCTCATTTGTGACCTGTCGCCACTTGGGTAGCAAGGCCGTCCCTGACGGCGCCCGGTTGAATAGTGAAAAGTTTTTGTAGCGGAATTTAATGCCTTGGTTGCCTTGATTGGGTCTTGATGTCGTGGAACCTTTGGGTATATGCAAAATACGGCGCTTGTTGAGACTGACTCGGCCGAGTGTGCCCATGTACTGCATCCAGCGCACTCCACAATGTCACGACGACCAATTCACAACAAAAGACAATAAAAGTGACATCAGGCAAGGGTATTATTATGCGCTTATCAAAAGCTTCAAACTCAAAAAGAAACAGGTCGAGTATCCCGCACTCAAGATTCCCTGAACTCTTAAATCCACCCAGCCAAATCCATTACATCGCTTTTTCTTTTAACGGCTTTCCAATTGTTTAGTCGGTAGTCGCGTCAAAAGACAAGAATGTCGAGGCTTGACCGGCGGCTTCCTCGTCCTGAGAAATGTTGTTCTGCAACTTCTTGTTCTCCGCCTCCATCTTCTCGGCCACGTCTTCACCCTGGGCTTGCTGGATTTGAAGCTTGAGCATGGTGGCGGTGAGCTTCAGGACCTTGTTCTTGATCTTGCCGCGCTGCAAACTATTAGCTCATGCTCTCAAATTGGGATGTGTTGTTACTCACCTGGAGAGCGTCGGCCTCCTCACCAGAAGCAGCCTCAATGGCAGGGTTAAAAGCATCGGTCTCAGCATCGTTGGCAATCTGATTGACACTGTTGAGGAAATCAATGTCTGACTCCTCAACAGTAGTCAAATCATTGGGAAGACCGCCAAGCTTCTGAAGAGCCTCCTGAGCAGCGTTTCCGGCAGTGCCGCCGCTGATGGAAAGGTCGTTGTAGGAAGATGTGCTGAAGACGGCGCGCTTGCTGAGAGGAGCAGCGAAGGCGGTGGCGGCGAAGGTGAACAGGACAGTGGAGAACTTCATTTTGGCGGTTGTCGAAAAGTGTTTCTTTTGTTGGTTTGAGTTTGAAGGGTAAGGTGAAAAGAGTATTGATTTGTACAGCGCAGCTGTTGAAGTCAATATGTACAGTCCAGCTGTGGGAGAAGGAGAAGATGTCGATAGATGAGATGAGGTGAAATGATTGTGTTGGATGATGAGAAAAAAGTTACCATTGAGCGGGATCTCTTCTCTCTTTAATAGTTGAGTTGGGATGACTCCTGCCAGGCCTCTGAGACACCATCACCGCAATGTGACCTCGTCTCCGAGAACGAGCTTCAGGCCAACCAGCTCAAACAAGCCCAAGTCTATTTCCAGTCAAGCTTAAGCACCAATGTCCCAATGCAACATTTAGATCGGATGGCATATTCCCAAGCTTGATAGGTCCGGCAGTGTATTGTTGGAGGTTGGTCTTCGCTTAGAGAGGTTGTGAGCTACCCCTGTTCGGGCGACCCAAAACAAGGGGGTGACCTTGTCCGTCGCATCTTTGTTGCAACCGTTGCATCGCGTCTTAGATTTCGGATGAACTGCCACTATCGAGATTTTTTTTTCTTGCTATTTCTGTCAAAGCGAACTTCCCCGTGTTCCAGCCTGTCACACGCACGTCTCGCATGGTGAATGGGGTCCAATTGAGGTATCGCGGTTATTCTTGTTTTCAATCACGAGTCTATGAAAGATCGTCAGCCATAAACAGTAAAAGACGCAGTTATTAATACATTTCGGCATTAAACCTAATACCGTATGGTATCGCCGTGTTATGGTGTATCTTATAGGTCTTATAGGAACAAATCTCGGTAATAGATTCTGCACTCTGCATTCGTCCAAGACCAAAGATACGCAGCTAGCCTTGGTTACCGTCCATTCTAAGATCTCACCGCATTCACCCAAGCCTATATCCCCCTTTATGCTATATAGATTGCTTTTAAGTAGGTGTCCAATTTCTACCCTTGAACCATCCATCTTCAAATACCACTATAGCTTTCCAAATGGGGCCTTCACCTTGTTCACCGTTCCTTCAGCTCGATATCTGATCCCGTTAATGCCGAGCTTCTCTCCCTCGTAAGCTGTGCTCAGGCGCCAAGCGCCGAAACTACCGTTTCTTCCGGCCCCGATGCATCTGGCACCGTTCTCTTGGCCCGGTCTCTGGTCTCATGGGCCCAAGCCCCTACCCCCTTTAGACTAGACTGTGGTGCCTCGTAGTATTATCCCAGGCTTCCCTTCGGTTCCGTTGACCCAGACCGCCAAGCGACGAGGAGACCGAGGCTACTGCTCTATACTCCTTGGAGATCCCAAGCCCGTAGTAAGATCAACCTTGTTTCCTTCACGTTCCGACACCGGACGTTCTCTTGGACGGCCAACCCTAATCCCCTACCCTCCATAGACCAAGTTCCGGCGCCGAGTAGCATTGACTTAGGTCACTCTTAGGTTCCGTCGATCTCAGTGTTCTATCCTCCGTAGACAGTCTTTTTGAATCCAGTATCATTACATTAGACGATTCTTAGATCGTATTATACGGTTCGTTCGGGCGCCCAACAGATTAACACCAGTGCGTTACTGTATTACTGGAATAAGTCTCGTGAGTAGTCACCATGCCTCGCTTCGTCGAAAACAACCTGGAGTCTTCCACCGAAGATCAGCACGACGGCTTCAATAACACCCGGACCACCAAGCGAGGAAGAGGTCCGGTGTTATTATGCTGGCCAGGAAGGCCAAGACTAGTTGCAAGATCAAGCTCCAATCTTTGAAGCTCTCAAGCCTCGGCAAGAATTTAGATCCCGTTGGCCAACACCCCATTGTGGCTATATGGAATGATTCGACTGGCCCCTTACGACGAGACAGTCTAGACGCCCTCGAAAACATACAATGGGTCGCCATTGACATTCTGTGGCTGGGGTACCAGAGGGTGAAAGGTATCCTTGACGAGTCATCGATTAATCCGGTGACGGTTCTTGTGTCCGTTACACCTAGTTCCACTGGCAGTGGAAGCATTGTAGAGGCGCGGAGGGACGCAGAGGAAGACGTCTGAAATTTGACAACCAAACGCATACTGTTGAACTCAAGGCAACCATTGCCGAGCACGTTGTGCGGACACGCCAACGGAATGAGTATCGCTGCAAGAAGCTTTGGTGATTGCAATGCAGAGCCGCACCATGGATCTTTAAATCGGTGCCGCCAACAAGGTAAGGTCTATCACGCGGAACTCCATTGGCGACATGGTCTACAGGTTTAAAGAGTGGTGTATTCTGGTGGTTTTCGGTCGTGGCCTACCCTAAAACCTATGAAAATGTGTTCTAATGTTTTGCTAAAAATAGTCATAACTCTTATAAGAAAGTGCATAACTCACCCTAAAACAAGCTAAGGCGTGTCATAATCTCTTCATAAATGTCATAGGTGACCCTGATAAAGACAACTACCAGGGTTGACGGGAAGGACAGAGCCGACAGAGCCGTCACCCGCCACCAAGGCAATGATTGGAGGGTGTCAGTTGGCTACATTCCAACATGGATTAAAGACAAGGATAAGATCATACGATTGACATTACCAAGAAGAAAGAGATGCATATCATCACGTGCTGGAAACGCGGGGTTAACGCCTGTTCATGAGCTTTTGAGGGATTCTCAATTGTTTCCCGACTAACTCGCTCCTCATTTGCTTGACGTCTTGCCGTGTGCTTCCATGACTTAGCGTTGGTTCCCGATCTAACGCCATGACTGACCCCGTTGAAGAGCCACACGGCGCTTTGGTGGGTTTGCAGGGATCTACCGGGTTGTGGGTGGTACGCTAATGGATCTCCCCACAGGCCGTTGACACCTTTGACGATGATGACTCGGCTATCTCGACTGTATGAACCCACTTCTCGTTGCTACGTACGGTTACTGACTAGTAGCAGCTGAACACTTCGAGTCTTACGTCTCTTCGATCTAGCGTTCTCAGAGTCCAAGAGGAAAATGGTAGAACTTATCATTCTATGAGCTCTGGGAGTAAGTGCCTCACGCAATGCTGGCGATGCGATTATTACTGATCTTCATAGAATACAATTACCCCAACGATGAGAGAGAAAATGATCGTCTTGGTGAGTGCAATTCTCTGCATAGACACTAAACGAACCTGTACTGACGGCTACAGACATCCAACACAATGTGTGGCTCCTTACCCTTGATGGAGAGCTCGGCCTTTCACCCAAGATAAAGGAGCCGGCAAAGCGTGTTCTCGATGCAGGCACTGGAACTGGTATCTGGGCTCTCGAATATGGTACGTTGCCCTTTGAGTTTTAATATCATGTTGAATTCTGACCCATGCCCTAGCCGACCTCCATCCCGAATCAGAGGTAACAAATAGCCTGCAGCCAAGGTCAACGATTAGAATCTAATACGAGAACCATATATAGGTGATTGGCGTTGATCTGAGTCCCATCCAGCCCTCGCTGTAAGTAGAATTGCTCTCAAATGTGCTCCTTTCACTGAACAAAGGCAGCGTCCCTCCCAACTGCACCTTTGAGGTCGATGATCTGGAGAAAGAATGGACTTGGTCCCAAAAGTTCGACCTAGTCTTGTCTCGCGTCATGACTGGATGTTTCGCTGACATGCAAGAATTTATCCACAAAGCATACGCGTAAGCCCCATTTCCGTAAATAACATTGAACCTTTGTTAAACTTCTCTTCCTTAGACACCTGGAACCTGGTGGTTACCTAGAAATGCAAGACCTGACGAATCCCCTTGCATGTGACGACGGCACCCTCCACGAAGGCCTCGAACTACATCGAGTAGGCCGTCTCCTGGTCGAAGCAAGCGACAAAGCCGGACGCCCTAACAACACCGCATCAAAGTACAAAGAATACCTCGAAAAAGCAGGTTTCGTCGACGTGGTTGAGAGAAAATTCAAGTGGCCTCTCAACCAATGGCCAAAAGAAAAGAAGTACAAAGAAATCGGAGCTTGGACGTGCGAGAACTTGACTAGTGGACTAGAAGGTTTGCTTCTTGCTCTGCTTACTAGGTTTCTCAATTGGACGCCTGAAGAGGTCATTGCGTTTTGCACTCTGGTTAGGAAGCAGCTCAGAGATACTTCGATTCATGCCTACATTCCAGTGTAAGTCTTTGCTCCTTTGCGAGTGGGTATGGAATGCTGATAGAATGGCTCAAGTTATATTGTGTACGGCAAGAAGCCAGAGGAACCCGCAGAGTCCTCACCAGCTCCTTAGGAAATGGAATCCTTTTCTTGATTTCTGACAGGATGGTTTCAGAGACATAGGCTGGATGCAGAGTTCACGGACATGCGTGTAGATAACAGTGGAGGTCAACCTGACTTAGGGACAAAGCGCTGAGCGACATAGACAGCCCTTCATTACAAATATTTTGTTTTCGCCCCCAAGTCATTCACTGCACATTGCCATCTTGAACATCTAACTCCAGGTCTATCTAAGTAAGAGCTTTCCATCAGACCGCCGGTTCTTCGTCGTGGCCACTACGACAAAGATAGTCTTCTCCTTATCTGGCACATTTATACCTCGCAGTTCTGGTAGCGTTTTTGCCTCTTGATATGGCAGAGCTTCAGCTGTCACACTTCACCGATCGCGATCTAGCGAGACTGCACTGGCCTCAACGTCGTCGAGATATACTTCCAGACTCTGGGGGTCATCCTAGAACCAGAGCTCTTCGCAGAGTTATATACCTAGGTAGTTGATAGTAATACTACTTCTTATTTAAATCAAAATTTAGTCGCAGTAATACAGATATTGAAAGTTAAACTACTCAATGTAGACCATGAACGTGCTCCCAACCAACTGCAACTTGTCCCAAGGACTATCATGCCAAAAGAGTTGATCGAGAGACGAACTCTGACACCCAACAAACTTGTCCTCGCCCGTCCGATCCCTCGTCAACATGGATAACATGTCTTCCCCCGTATGCCTGCTCACTTGCGCAAGTCTGTCCAGATCCCTGAAAAGGTCTCGAGAAATCTGTTGTGCGTTGGGCCTAAAGTATCTGGGATCCGTGATCTCTGCAAATTGAACTTCTACCCATTGCTCCCCGGACTGTATGATGTTGTTATAAGCGGTCAAGGAGAGGGGAACTTCTCTCCACTCTTCTTCTCCTTTAATGCGGAACCTAAAATCGGGACCATGATCATGGTTAATGATTCTTCTGGTGTAAATGGGAAACTCTGTATCCAGGCTGGATATGGTTATCTCGACATGCCCGTCGTCACTGATCCTCGGCGAGAATCTTGGATCCATACGTTCCACGCAGGCATCATAGATGGCGCTCGCAAGTTCCCAGACGTCTTCCCGCCCTTCTCTGTGCCGTTTTACCAGCGTAGGTAGTAGGTCTCGGTAAGACTTGGCCCCAGAGCAGAGAGGTGCAAACTCCACTTCTAGATCCAGTTCTTGCTCTAGCTTTTGTTGAACTTCTGGCAAAGCCTCGTACAAGCTGTATTGTAGTTCCTGAAGCCCTATAGCCGAGGGAATCGACCAGCGAGTTTTGATCGCGGCATATGGGCAAACTGCGACTAGCTTGAACCCATTCGGGCGATCACCTGGTCGCAAAATAAGGTAAATCATGGAATCATCATCGGCATTGAGGATGAATAATTGCTCATCACCTGAACCTGTGACGAGCTCATCTAACCTTTGATCTGATACCAGGTAAACGGCGCATGGCTCAGCGTCAAAGCAGAAAAGAAAGAAGCCTTCCGACTCTTCAATTTTCTCAAGGGGTCCAGCTAGTGGCATGTAGTGTGTCAAGTTGATAGACAAGGCTCCAGTAGAGGTGTCGATGCTGACATTCTGATTCCACCGTCGTTCTTCCTGGACGTAGGTATGAGCAGAGCCCCTAAGCTCGTGAAATTGATATGGATCTATATCATCCTCGGGGTCTGATAAATCAGCAGACTCTGGGGTTATTCTGTCTCGGATCAGACTGAGTATTCGCTCGTCATTAGCCTTGGGTGATTGAAACAGCAATCTCCAGGTTTCCGGGGACGTCCAGTTGGGTACCCATGACGGGTGATGAGGCATGGGCGAGATGGATGACGCGTGGTAGAGGATATCTGGCCGTTGTAGGTTCAGAATGCAGTATCCGAACAGTCCGATGAATATGTGTTGACAAGAAAGCGTATAGTCGGCCTGAATGCCTCCAAGCTGCAGGGGCGGCGTGTTTGGATTCGAAGTCGGTTGCTCTCTCAAGACCGACAGTTCAGGCATGATGCCGAGAAGCCCAAAGACTCGGTCCCGGGGATCAGTTGCCAGGGAGAGAGCGGTGGTCTGAAGCATCTCCTTTAGATCTCCAATACTTGAAGCCCCTTGCGATATATATCGCGCCCACGCAGCGTGTGTTTGAGCCCACGTCCAATTTGGCATGCTCGCAGAGAGCCGGGTGGGCATTGAGGCATCAGCCCAGAAGTCGACGTCACCGATGCGTATAATGGCGCCTTTGGATAGGAGTAGCTCTTGGACAACCCATATGCGGGAAAAGTACCGCCGACTCAGAAGATGTTCGAGCCGATACGGCTGGGGCTGCTTTGTTTGATCAGGGAATACAGGCTTGACGACATCTGTCTCTAGCTCGTGTAGCCTCCCACGACGGGCATGTCTCCCATGGAGAAGGGTGGCCATGTCAGGTCCGAGATAGACAATGACACGACTGCAAGAGGAGTAGATACGACCCATGTTGGCAACTTGACTGCTTCGTTCTGAAAGATTGTTCTGGTTAATGCAAATAGCGTCGACCCAGAGCATGCGAATGCCCCGCCATGGTCGTACGAAGCGTAGCATTTCCCAACAATTGCTTGTCTGAAGCAAACAGTCCCAGAATGGACCCACATAGATAGCCTTGGAGAGAAAGCAGTCGCCATCCTCGCCAGCCCATGTGTACGACACGGCTTCATACTCAGGACAGTTGTCTAGGTCGTAAACCTCGAGGCTCAGATGAAGGGGATAGTCGGGAGAATTAGCAGCCTCGATACAGATAAGGCGAAGCTCGTTTGGTCCGAGAGTTGAAGGGTACGGCCCCGACATTAGGGTCGTTTCTGGAGTCGGATCGATATCCATGTCATCTTGGCCGGTGGCATGGTCGCTCGCTGGCACCGTCGACACTGAGTAGGGTACAGATCGCGGCCACCAGAGTTTCAGCTCTCCCAGAGGCTTGTCTGGGGGCAAGAGTGGAACTGAGCTGGCTGTGTCTCTTCTGGAGAGGAGTGAGATCGAATGAGGGGTTTGATGACAAGAGCGGCAACGGATCGTCTTGTCTGGCAAGACTTGGACGTCAGGTTCGAGGCAGCTGTCTTGATGCCAGCGATTCATGATTTGATCTTAATGCACCAGATGGGTTAACGAAGAGAACAATGAACGTGGCAGAACTCGGATAAAAAGATGATTGATGCGAGAGGTCAGCATCACGCGTTCAGCTTCATGCACTTAATTAAGCGAATGTCTTAATTGGTGAAGTTAGTGGAGCTCACCGCAGTGAGGATCAGTGGCTGCTAAGGAGAACTTTGCCTTCCGTGGCTCTTCTACATAAATATCAGTACTCTTTAACAATCGCGCAGGGATTCTAATCCTCTCAGGTCTGCAAGTGCCCAAGCGTGAGCCAAGGTACGTGACAACTCTGTGTAGGCCCTGCCTTTGAACCAAATACATAGCGGTAAATAAAATACTCCCCCATCTAATCATAATACTTGGCCTTGACCCCCTTGATAATCTCCTGCTCCGAGACCTCACTCCTCGCCTTCTCACTTCTGTCCACCCCGGCCTTGACCCTCGCCTTGACCCATTCTCCCGCCGTGATGCCTACTCCCAACTGCGAACTCTCATCGGGTTTATATCCCAATCGCTCCAGGACAGGGCTTTTGACTGGTTTGAGCTCCAGGTCATTTTCTGGCCTCACAAAGTACAAAACACCAAGACGGGTAATCCCGGTCTGGTCCGGTGGTGGCGCAACGACGCGATGTACTGAGCTCTTCAAGAAGCCATTCGTCAAGAATTGAAGAGCATCGGCCACGTTGACCGTGATGCTGCCGTCATACGGCTTCACCCACTTCCAATCACCATTCGGTGTAAGCACTTGTAACGCCGCGACAGGTTGGCGGAACAGAAGTGTAAGGCTCCCGTAGTCAGTATGTCCTTTGACCCAGACGTTGTCAAGCTTGGCGTTGATAGCAGCATCGCGAGGATGATACTTCATGTATCGAAGGTGACAGTCTGAGACCGCTTCGTCATAGCGGTGAGACTTGGTGAAGTGGTCCTCAGGAAGCTCCAAGATTATGGCGAATAGAGTCAGCAGTTTGAGAGCAATGTTGGAGTGGATGTGACGAGCAAATCGCTCAATCTCAGACTTGTTTGCATTGATGACATCAGGCTGCGGCCGTTCAAGTTCTGGGATGAACTTGGGAATGTTGTAAATCTCTGTGTTGTCAAAGATTCCAGGTTTAATCTCCTAGTCTTTGTTAGCGAGTCTACTAGAGGCAGAGCATATGCCAACCCACGCGCAATCCAAGAGGCTTGTAACCATTGTAGCCGCCGTTGGCTAGATCGGCACGGTACTTGAACTTCTCTTCGGTAGATAACTCGAAAAGAGACTTGCCAATCGCAAACTGTCGGTCAACCTCCTCTTGAAAGAGACCAAAATTGACAATGTAGAAGAATCCAATGTTTTGGATGGCGTCAAACAGTTGCTTCGCCAGAGCCTCTTTACCTCCAGGTTGGTCGAACGTGGAGAGATCTAGAGTAACCAAGTCTGCCCAATCAACTAAACATGGATTAACTCGAGAGCTAGTAGTTGCTTAAACCTAACTCACGATCATACTTGGTCTCTTCGACCTGCTTGTATGCTGGCAGGGCAGCATGCTCGCGCGAGTAAGCGACTGTTGTGGCCATGATGGATGGAGCCGCTTCAAGGTGAGGCTGTTGGATAGCGTCTTTCCTCAATCTTTAAAACAAATTCACAGAGGAGAGGATGTAACTGCGCTTCTTTAATGACGCGCTGGCCGATCGTTGGATCGCACACTCGGCCGGATAAATGCATCGGGATCTCGCCATCTGTAACCCTAATTGCGTACGCCTCTTAGAGCAACAATGTAGGTAGTATTCAGTCTATCTGATCTGCATCTCCCATGCACTTGTCCATAATGCAACTCTCACTGGCCATCCACTACTCATTACTCAACCGTCCGTTCAAGAGATGCTCTCCAATCACAGCAATCCCGCCATTCTCTCCTTTATCCTTCACCACACCCTCCATAGCAGTCGTCAAGTTCTTCAAAAACCCATCGTCCATCCCATCATCACGACACGCCTCCAGAATATTTCTTAACGCCTGTGCTTGCATTCCGATCGGATTCCCCAGATTATCATCCCACGCCTTGTCATCCCAAGACCGAGCAATAAGCCCATTATACGGCATCAATGCGCCCAAGAATGGGTTCAGACTGCCCGAAACGACAGGTTCAAGCTTCTCGTCGGCTGTGGTGTGGCCCTTTTTGAGGAGTGCCATGGCGACAAACATTCCGCTGAACATGCCGTACATTGAGGACAGAGCAGCAAGGTCATATCGGGCAGCAGCGTCTATGGCTGTGCCGAGATATTCCGGCCTTCCGATGGGTTCGAGCAGTGAGGCGATGGGCTCGAATGCTTCGGGGGTTTGTCCACTGACAACACAAAACGACTGGGGTCCACCGACCATCTGAGGCGTTACCATGACCGCTCCATCAAAGTATTGTTTGGCACAGTGGGCGGCGGCCCAATCTGCCATCTCCCGTGCCTGTTTCGGCGTACCGTTGGTCAAGTTGACAATCGTCTTTCCCTCGAGAGCGGTGGTCGGGATGTCAGCTAGTGCAGTTCTGATGCTGGAGTAGTCGAGGAGACAAATGGCAATCATGTTGTTCTTAGAGATGGCACTCTGCACGTCCACTTCCAGGACAGCTCCGGCCTCGATAGCGGCTCTGACCTGGGGTCGATCTGCCGTGCGGTTCCAGATGGTCACTTTGTTAGAAGCCTTTAGAAGAGCTTGCACAAGGGCGGAACCCATGTTACCGAGGCCGAGAAACGTGAGAGACTGAGGAGTAGCCATTCTGAGCGCTCAAAGTGTAATAAGTGGTGAATGATGGGTATGTTGGTGAGTGATCTTGATGTTTGTTGATTCTGGAACACATGTCGGCCCTTTATACCACGGTCCAGGCAATGGATATTTTCGCATGGCAGCCTCATCTCTGTTCGAGCTACGCAATCTACTGCCTGAGGGGTCGCTCACAATACTTGAGCGTCGGGTCATCCATCTCAATCGTGAGTCACGCCGAAGAGGCTGGTATTGGTCAATTGAAGATCTTGGCTGGGCTCGGATGAATTTGAGGTCATCCAGGGATGTTGAAGCTTAGAAATCAAGACGTGGAGATGTTGGATTGATCAGCATCCACACCGAAACGGCAGGTAACCTTGAAATTTCCTGTCGACCAAGCCGCCAAGAGTGAATTAAGGTTAACCCAAGGGAAGAACCGACCGCCTCGACTTGTACCAGTGTATCTGCCACCAATCTCATTCTCGATAGTTTCAGCAACGTTCTGAACCTTGTTGCAGAGGTGGGGCTGCCGCATTCTTAGTAACATTTTTAGCCTCACTTTTGTTGCATCTAAAGTGCTGATATCACCTCTTCCCAACACAAATCACAATGGCCTCATATCGAGCAGCCTTGAGGCGATTCCCCCGTCCAAAACAGTCAGGCTTTATTTTCCCTCCCTACAGCTCATCTCTTTTCCTTCGTTCAACCATGGCTTCATCTTGGACCCTTAGAGGGCTCGGCAAGAGCTTGGGCTTGTTTTCAACAGCGCGTCCGCCATCGAAACCACGGACGTTTCCCACTCAAGGGTTTGATGTGATCGACAAGGACCAGCCCATCGAAGAAGAGGGCATGCCAGAATACAACGCCGACCACTTTTACCCAGTGCGCTTGGGTGAGGTCTTCGATGACAGGTTTCAGACCGTAGCCAAACTAGGCTACGGTTCCTCCTCGACCATCTGGCTTGCACGCGACCTCAAGTAAGTACCGTACCAAGCACCATGACTTTTCTGATTGTCAAATGCAGGCAGCACCAGTACGTAGCTCTCAAAGTCTACATCCACAACTCGGTCCAGCATCGCGAGCTACCATTCTACGAGCACCTCAACAAACTCCTACCTAGCAAACACGTGGGAGCCGACAACGTCAGGAAACTGCTGGCCTCATTCCAGGTCTCTGGTCCTCATGGAAATCACATAGTCCTAGCTCTTCAGGTCTCCCAGATGAGTCTTCGTGATATGGACACTGTGTTTATGAAGGGTTGTGGCTTCGAAGAGGACTTTGTCAAAAGCGCCATCAAGGAGCTTCTTCAGGCCGTCGATTTCCTTCACACAGAGGCTCAGGCTGTTCACACTGGTATGCAGTTCTCTTCATCCTCATCTTCTTCTTCTTACACGCTCTGAATTGCATTAACTGGTTGATCCATAAGATATCCACCCTGGCAACCTCCTCCTCGGTCTAGAGGACAACTCGCTCTTCGAGAAGCTTGAGGATAATGAATTTTCATCCCCTGTCCCCCGCAAGGAACTGACGGACCGAAACATTTACCTCTCCCGTCTGATGAAACCCAAGGTAGGGCCGCTTCTACTCTCTGACTTTGGGGAAGTCAGGCTTGGAGCGGGCCCTCACGCCGGTGATATCATGCCTATTATGTACAGAGCCCCAGAAACTCTTTTATATATCCAATGGAGTTACCCCGTCGATATCTGGAGTGTCGGACTTACAGTAAGTTGCCCGCCTCTTCGCGTTCACGGGCTTACTTGTATTAATTAGGCATGGGATCTCCTTGAGGGGCGGACCCTATTCAGCGCCCGGAAAGAAGACGGGAGTTTTTCAGATGGTGTTCACCTGTCCGAACTCATCGCCGCTCTGGGTCCCCCGCCTGCCGAGCTGCTCAACCGGCATCGTAAGAGGGCGCTTGAGTATTGGGACGAAAATTGTACGTCTTCTGATATCACCTTGTCACCTAATATTACTAACTGTGTCTTCTCGTTAGATAAATGGGATGAGTTCGTTCCCATTCCAAAAGAGAAGACCTTGGAGGCGGCCGAAACCAAGTTGAAAGACAAGGTCAAGTTCCTTGCGTTTATGAGAAGAGCTCTTGCTTGGGATCCCAATGATCGTCCGACAGCGAAGGAACTACTGCAGGATCCGTGGCTATTAAGTTAGACTTGTTGGGCGGTTGTAGCACTCGTGTCACGGGGTCGGTAATCACACTTGGGTCATTCTGTTAAGCCAATTACTCTATAAGCGCCTCTAAACTAGCAATCTATGTAATCTCCATTGTGGTCCATTCACAGGCGGCTCGTGAAAGAGCGGATGTTCCTAAAGGCACCCTCTCCAAAGACATCCGCATGATCAGACTTGATCATGTCGGCAGCCTGGGCCATATGTTAGCATCATATTCAAAACCATAATGATTTCTCCTTACCTTCTCTCCAATCATGTAGACAGAGTTTTGGATACGGCAATCAGGAATGACCGGGATGACGGAAGCATCAACAACACGAAGGTTCTTGACGCCGTGGACGCGAAGACGGGCATCAACAACACCCTGCTGAATGCTCTTGGAAAGACGGCAAGTACCACAAGGATCTGTTACATATGTTAGCATCGTTTTATGCCCTTGAACGAGGTATACTCACGAAAACCAGTCTGACTACGATCAAGGACAGCCCTCTTCATTTCGGCGTCTGACTCGAGGGGCATTCGCCAAGGATACTCGCCGACAACGATATCCTTGAAGCCCGCGCCGTTGGTGAGGACATCATAGGTCCACCGTACACCCTCTCGCATAGCCAGAATATCCAAATCATTGGCAAAGAAGTTGAGGTTGATGTTGGGCTGGACCAGAGGGTCAGCGCTGTTCAGAGTGACCTCACCCTCAGACAGCGGGCGCAGCAAGTCGACGATAACAGTCATGTAGTTACCCTTCTCCGGGACAGGGTAGTGCCACTGAAAGGCGGTGCTGAACATGCCGACAAAGTCAAGCTCAAAGTGAGGTTGGCCAGCAGGACCAAAGGGATCGAGACCACCGTTGGCAGCCTTGGCCTCTCGGTAAGACAGGTGCTTCTCGAGGCGCTCATCAATTCGCGGGAATCCAACAAGCTCAAGAAGGCCGGAGCCGATAGGGCCGGTCTTGTCGCGCTTATACTGAGCCACAGCAGCGCTGTTGGTGGTACCTTCACGGAGGATATAATCCTCGAGACCAAAGCCGTCTTTGACCTTGAGGACGAAGGGGACAATGGGGTGGTCTAGGAGATGCTGGCCAACATGGGGAGAGTCAACCTTGACATCAACCCCATTTTTGGATAGTTCCTTGGCGGGACCAACACCAGAGAGCATCAGGAGCTTAGGAGTCTCGAAAACACCCTGAGACAGAATGACCTCGCGACTAGCGTAGACGCTGAGTTCGTTGTTATTGGCAGGGTTGATGACTGTAACACCAAGACAGGCATTGGTGTGAGGATCAATGATCAACTGCTTGGACTGGACTCCGTAGAGGATGCTGACGTTGGGCTTATTCTTGAGGTAGAGGAAACTACCCTGTCGTTGACCGCCGTGGATGGTATCGACGCAGTGGGTAAGACCTCGCATCTCGCCGTCGTAAATGTTCTCGGTGAGGACCTCGCCCTTGGAGACCCAGGCCTGGGTCAAAGCGTCTCGCCAAGGTTGCATCTCAGGGACCAGATCAGCGTGGGCAATCTGGATGGGGCCACCGGTACCAATCTTCTTCAGCTCGGCAGGGTAAAGCTTCTCTTCGTCGTGGTAGGTTGCACACTTGCGAAGGTAATCGACGCAGTTGTCCCAGTTCCACTCATGACCACCAAATTCCTCCCAGTCATCAAAAGTAGGCTTTGAGCCAGGAATCCAAGTGAAGTAGTTGGCGCAGGATGATCCACCGAGAGCCTTGCCACGGGTATTGGGCTTTTCAATCCTCTCATAGTCATCTCGCTTGATCATTGTCGACTTGTATGCCCAGTCATGCTTGCTTCCGCGCAGGTTGAAGGCCTGAGAGGGAGTGGTAATCTCGGGAACCTGGTGAGGGTTGGGAATACCGGCTTCGACGACTAGGATTCGGACGTTGGGATTTTCGGCGAGACGACCAGCCACAGCGTTGCCAGCGGTGCCACCGCCGACAATGATGAAGTCGTACTCGTTTCCGTTGGCGACGAAAGCCATGATTGGATGTATATTGGAATGTGGTGGAAGGGGTCGAGAGAGGTTATGAAGGGATGAGAGTGGTCAAGTTGTGCGAGTAGTTGAGTTATAATAGTGAGAAGTTGTGAGAGTGGTGAAGTTTTGAAGGTGCTTGAGTTATAGTAGTAGGGAGTTGTAGAGGTGATATTGTGGAAGCTTGAGAAGCTGTTGATGATAGCCAAGTTGAAAAACACTGGTGATGCAAGATACTATATACTTGAGATATCACCATCATCATACTCCGTACTTTGCAAGCTGAACCTCATCAACGTAGCCATCGTGGAGTTCCAAGACAATTCGGCATGTCATCCGTTGAACCCCGGTCAATCCGAACCATCTATCATAGTGTTTTCGACTTTGTTCCGCATCGAAAAGACTCACCGAACCAACTCCGAGCTCCCATTCGGGGAAGAAATTCTTTAGTCGGGTCATCGGCATCTGTACGTACTGAACTCCATGCGGCGCCGTTGTGCCGTTAGACCCTTGTGACGTCAGGGCGAACGAAAAGGGTAGTACCACGAAGGGTCCAACAGTGGACGTTGAGGCTATCTTATTGGACTGGTAGTGTTACTAAGGCCAGCCATGGCGCGCCGGTCTACCCGTCGCCACGCAACCCCGGATTGTTATTGCCGGCCTGCGTTGAAGGAATAGTTCCAGAAGCACTTTTACCAGTTAATGAGAGAATTATCTGAGCCGTGAAAGCGAAAAAGTCTTGGCTTATCGTATCTTGCCGAACTCCGAGTGATCTATTATCTACGGCAATCTGAATCGTCTCCTCTCCCGCGGTTAACTCGGCATTCATACCCTAAAGCCCTAGATTGTCTTGTCAGCTTGAAAACCACTTTCGTTATTGGTCAGAGAAGAGTTCAATCTACATAATAATGATCACTTTGAAGAGTATAATAGCTTCTAATGTCAGCATCAGAGTCTTTGCCAGAATGGTTGTCCGTTACTCCTAGAGCACAAGCAGACAGTTCTTTATCCGAGGCTCTTTACTTCCGAACCTTCAATTCTTCAGTTAGACATAACCACCATGGCAGGACCTGTGTACACCTTGGCTGAAGGCGAGTTGACAACATATATTCAAATGTTCGACTTCTAACTCTTTTCAAGGCCAGCCACTTCGAGATCCCTCCGTCACCACCACTCTGCCAATTTTCGGTGGCGGTGGCATCACCACTTTGGGAGACACGCTTCTCCTCGAGACGTTGGCGCATTTCAGCCGGGAGCGTATTCCAGAGAGGTACGGGAACAACTGCAACGGCACCTTTGTCTATCTAACGCCCATGTATAGAGTCGTCCATGCTAAGGCATCAGGCGCCTGGGGTGAATTTGAAGTCACCAACAAGGACATTGCTCAATTGACTTGCGCCAAGTTCCTCGACACTGTCGGCAAGAAGACACGAGTCCTTTTCCGTCTTAGCACCACAGGTGGTGAGAAGGGTAGTGCAGACACAGTTCGCGATGTGAGAGGCTTCTCTGCCAAGTTCTACACAGAAGAGGGTAACCATGACATTGTTGGAAACCATATTGTGCGTTCCGTGCCCTCCCTTGCATCACCCCATTCTAACCTGCAAGCCTGTGTTCTTCATCCGTGACCCGATGCGATTTCCATCGCTCAACCGCAGCCACAAGAAGCACCCCGCTACCAACAGGCCGGATTCAACTATGCTGAGTGTTTACGTGGATCCTACTAATCACAATTGATCTAATACCTATCTCCAGTTCTGGGACTTCCACGTCAACCAACCCGAAAGTGTCCACGCATTGATGCACCTCTTCGGCACTCGCGGTCTCCCAAACTCGATCCGTCGCGTCACAGGTTTTGGAGTCCATACCTTTAAGCTGGTAGACAATCAAGGCCGCTTCCGATATTGCAAGTTCCATTTCCGCCCTGAAAGCGGTCAAACCCATTTTGCTTCTGCCGAGGAGGCTGAGAGGGAGGCCGGTACCAACCCTGATCACCACAATCAAGATCTCTGGGAAGCCATTGCTCGTGGAGAATATCCCGTCTGGAAGCTGTACGTTCAAATCATGGAACCTGAGCAGGCTGAAACTTTTGGACGAGCTTTGTTCGATATTACCAAGGTTTGGTCGCACAAGGATTTTCCCTTGATCGAAGTTGGCAGAATGACGTTGAATAAGAACGTAAGATATAATGCGTCAAGGAGACAAGATATCTGCTGACATTGATGGTTAGCCTGACAACTACTTTGCCGAGATCGAACAAGCTGCATTTTCCCCCTCCAACATGGTTCCGGGCATCGCCATGACGCCAGACCCCAGTTAGACTTACCCTACCCCTTTGACCACCAGACATCTCACAATCTACAGTGCTACAAGCTCGAATGTTTGCCTATCCCGACGCTCAGAGGTACCGTCTCGGAGTCAACTATACTCAACTGCCCTCCAACCGCCCCATCGCTCCCGTCTACGCACCGTACCAACGTGACGGCATCACCGTCACCAAGAACTACGGAGGAGATCCAAACTATGTCCGAAGCACCCTCAGCCCCGGGATATCCTCTACAGCCATGACCCAGATCTCACACCACGAGCGAGTGTCACCGGCTGCGGTTCTCGGCTTGAACGAGATCCCGGTCGATGAACAAGACTATGTTCAACCCCGAGAACTGTGGAGGAGAGTGTTTGGCGAAGAGGAGAGGGCTCAGTGGATTGAAACAGTTACTGGTGCCCTGGAGGGTGTGCCTGCTCCGTTGAGGCAGGCCGTTGTGGAAATGTTTTCCAAGGTTGATCCTGTGATTGGACAACGGATGATGGCCAAGTTCAAGGAGAACGCTACTCACTTGTAGGCCCTTTTAGATGTTGAAGACGAGGCAAGGAGACCTTGATTAATAGATTTGCTATTCTACTTGAATCATGCAACCGCTGATTGACATGACCGATAAAAGCATCTATATCCGAGTACACTGAAGTTTGCATGGAAGACTAAAAGCCAGCTATGTCTCTACTAAATCAAGGTTCCTGTTGAGCAGCAATGTAAGACCTAATTGCCTCTGCAAATAGCAGAAGGTAGCTTCTACTTTTGCCTTTGGTAGAGTGATTTATTTTGTTCCACAGTTCCACATCTAATGAGACATTATCTGCGCTCCATCGAGGTGACTCTGTCCCCTGTCCTCTGTCAGCCAAAGACAACGATATCGATCTTGTCCAGGCCAAGCAGCTTGCCAGAAGCACAGGGATGGAGCTGATGACACTGCTTTGGCAACTCTTCGAGACCAGTGAACATGCAGCTAGCCCATCATGCAATCCACTCTCCTGCCTGCCATTGACGGATCAAGTGTCAACCATCTTCAACTGACGCTAACCAGTTCAAGTGGAACCCCCGCCGGGGATTCCGGGAATTCACGACACACCCTGGACTCTGCATCACATTTTGCTTTGGCGGAGCCGGACCAAATGTGCCGGGGGGCGTTCTGTTCCAATGTGATCATTCAGATCGTGTTACTAAGGCGTTTATATATGGAAGGTGACTGGCCCATGGGAACTGGGTGCATTAGTCTGGAGTCAAGCTGAGTATAAGAGAGCAGCCAAACCGCTCAACCCTCTAACCTTCAAACAGGGTTACATTTCTCAAGTCATGGCTTCCCTGTTGTCGTTTGTTGCCCTCAGCTTTACAGCTTTAGCTGTGCTGCTCCTGGCCAGATTCTCCAAGATTGGCCAACGGCCACCGGGCCTCCCCCCTGGTCCACCAACAATACCGATTTTGGGCAATTTACACCTGGTCTGTCTACGAGAAACTAACAGTCTGAACATCTCTCTAACGGACTTAGATGCCAACAAAAAGGCCGCATCTACAGTTTCAAAAATGGGCTAAACAATACGGGTAAGCATCCAGCTCATCCCCCCATCCCACGCTCGCTAATATCGCACAAGGCCGATTTACTCACTGATCCTGGGCACTAAAACCATGATTGTCCTGTCATCGGATGAAGCAGTCAAGGATTTGTTGGACAAGAGGAGCGCAATATATTCGGACAGGCCTGATATGTACATCGGCCAGCGCATCGCCAGTGGCGGCCTCAGACTTGTCCTCATGGTGAGGCGTCCCCGTCTCGAACCATATTCTCTGTTTTACTAATATCAATTGTAGAGATATGGGAGTAACTGGCGGATGATTCATCGAATGATACACAAAGCCTTGAACATCACGGTCGCGGCAACTTATTTGCCCTACCAAGACCTCGAGAACAAAGTTCTCTTGACTAACCTCCTAGATACGCCAGACGACTTGCTACCACACATTAGGCGTGCTTCCTATTCTCTTTCCACCCAGATGATATTCGGATTTCGGTGCATAAGCAATCAGGACCCTAAGCTTCTCCAGCTTTTCCATGTATACTGCATCCCATCAGGTCAAGGCTTTGCTAACTCGTCGCAGGGGTTCGATAAATGGAGCGCCTTGTCTGGAAGTGCCAGCGCCCAACTGGCCGATCTCTATCCCGCTCTTCAGAAACTCCCCGACCTTATCGCTCCCAATGTCAGCTACGCAAGAAAACTGCACCAGACTGAGAAAAAGATGTACCTTGGTCACTGGGCGAGGACAAAGCAGGCCATTGTGGACGGTCGTGGACTCGTATGCCAATCTCACTCCCTGGAGTATTTCTAGCTGACCATTTACCATAGCCATGCTTTTGTAACGACATTTATCGCGCGCAGTTGACCGAGGGATTCTCCGATGATGCCGCAGGTTATATCAGCGGATCGCTACTGGATGCTGGATCAGATTCTACCGCCTCAACCCTCTATGGCTTCATCTTGGCACTGCTCATCTGGCCCGACGTCCAGAAGAGAGGCCAGGAAGAAGTTGATCGCGTGGTTGGACAAGATCGGTTGCCCACCATGGAAGACTATGACCAGTTGCCTTTTGTACGCTGCTGCATTAAGGAGACTCTGCGGTGGATGCCCACTGTAGTTCTTGGTGTGCCGCACAACGTGACCAAAGACGATAGTTATCTAGGCTACCAAATCCCCAAGAATTCTTCAATCATCAATAATGTCTGGTTAGTACTTTTAATATTTTCTACACCACGACTTCCACATCTAATCGTACCAACCAGGGCAATTCACATGGATGAGACACGATCCCCTGAGCCGCGAGTCTTCAACCCAGATCGTTTCAAAGACATTCCGTCAACACTCTACCAATCCGTCATTGGAGATGTTGCAAAACGCGACAATTTCGTCTTTGGTGCCGGACGTCGCCTCTGCCAGGGAATCCATATCGCAGAACGATCGCTCTTTTTGGCTATCTCGCGATTTTTCTGGGGCTTCAATTTTTCAGCAGCCATTGATGAACACGGAAACCCTGTCCAGTATGATGCTGAGGACTTGGTTGGTGGTATCACCGTTCAACCTGCGGACTTTCCTGCCACTATTGAACCACGATCCAAGGGCAGAGCAGACATCATCAGGAAAGAGGCGCAGGAGAGTGAGAAGTCGCTTGATCCGGAGACTTTACAGTGGATCAAGGTTCCAGAGGGAATGGTGTTTGACAACGAATAGGCGAGAAGGGTGATAATTAGGGGTCTTCATACGTATGTTTGTAGTATCTTTCATTATTTTTGAGTACGTTGTCTTGCTCAACTAGAAGCTTCACAATGAATTCCACCGCCCAGGTTCGGACAGGATGACATTCAGACGAGAATGCTTGCTTTAATCCAAATATCATATACCAGGTATCAAATCGAAGTACTCCCTAATTCATACCAGGCTGAGCCGTCTTTGAAGCATGTTCAACATTGCCAATTCCACGGCCCCCTTGACAGTTTGCCGAATCCACACCCATTAAGTCATAGAGTCCTCGGACCGGCCTGGAAAGAGGTATTCATTCCTAGCCCACCCCCGTGGCCAGTCTTCTTTGCGATGATTCTGGAGAGGGCACTCTTGAAGCGTCACAAAGCCTCCAGGGGTCGAATCTCCGGTGGCCTTTGCACACTCTCTACAAATGAGATGACCACATGGTAGACTGTGCTCTGGGACACCATCTAGGCAAACCAGACAGTGCAAGTGACTAATGAGCTTATCAATACCCCCAATAGACTTGTAAAAATTTCGCGTTTCGTTTAGGTGAATCGTGGATGCCTTCTTAAGCCGCTCGGGGCTTCCATCGAGGCATTCGCTTAAGTTCAGATCAAACTTTATATCCATGAAAGCCCTGTCAACGAGATAGCGAAACTCTTGTTGCAGCTCCTTGAGTGAATGGCTCGTGGAATGATCGCCTCCCGTGGCGGCCTTACCACTTTGGTGGTGTGGGTGTCCGTAGGGTGCGTTTACGCACTGCTGATATCCCTCTGGTGTTTCGATGCGGTAGCGGCAAGGCCAAAATTTCCTCCAATACTGCCCCGTGGCCTCTTCGCATTGCCTCCAGACCCTCTCTGTGACTCTGTCGTCTATGGAAAACTTAGCCAGGGTTTCACAGAAGTTCTAATCTCGATTCGACGAGCTGCAGGGTTCTTACTGGTCTGTTCTGCTCTCACACAACTGAGGACAAGACATGAGGCAACAAAGCCGCTGATGTCAACCCAGAGATCCATACCAGTGCGAGACAGATCTCGATGCCCTCGGGCCATTCGCGCAAGGTTCAATATTGACCAACCGAAGTTAGGCGAGGAATTTTCAACATCAGCCCATGCATGGGAAAAGTTGAATGGAGTTTCGTACTTGGATGCAAAATGTGCGAACGCCTTCCGAACAAACAGAGGGAGGTTCGCCGCATTCCACCTCATCCATGCCCTTTCTCTGCACTTCTGCGACTCTAAGCACACTCGACTAATTCTATCACCAAGCTGCTTTATTTGCAGGCGCATTATTGTTGGGCGTTGGCTGCTGGAAAGGTGCACAACACCAACTGAGGAATAGTAACAACTGAGAAGATCCTCTGCCGAAACAATATGTTGTCCATGGGTCTTCCAGTACTGGATATAAGGTTGCAGTGTCTTGTCTTTGGAAACATCCTGGAGACCTGCGAAAAATGACATTCTCGCAGCACTAAGATCGTATTCTTGGGGGTCAACTTGATCATCCCAGTTAAAAAAGACAATGGTAGCACTTGGAAGAACTGGCTTGTTGTATGACCGCATCGTGGCGCTGTGCCCCCAATTCACTAACTGGAAAATCGTGTCACCAGGCCGACTGGGCAGGAATGGTTTAGTCACTTTATTCAAGAAAGATAGGAGTTGCTTACATTCTGTTGAATGGAAAGACGACCATATCCGAAAAGATGTAGAGAATCCTCGGAAGTAGAGTCCTTATAATGTCTTTTCTAGTCCAGGCTCCCACGTGCCTGGGCATCTTGCTCCAGATGATGTCTTCAGAATTGAACTCCGACATTTGGGAGGCGTGTGACAAAGGATCTCTGGAAACTGAAGCACCAGCCAGAGACTTTTTTATCTCGGCAGGAATGTCATCTCCGTCCATTCCCTCAGATTCGGCATACAGAATAGGGCTTTCGGTCAGGCACGTTCGGGGATCGACGTAGAGGTGGACGTTCGACGAGGTTGACTGGCAGGATCCAGAGTCACCCACGGCCGGAGTCTTGAAGTGATGCGTAGATAAAGGGTCGGAAAACTGCAAACATGTGAGAATGATCAAAGCACATACAACTCTGGTCAAACCATTGAACGAACACACCTTGGACAACAGCCCGATCAACGTGCTCTTTCCCGACCCTGGTAGAGATTAGTATAGGCCATTGGGAGCCGAGGAGCCTGCGACACGCACCTGTTCCGCCAACAAAGGAGACCAAGCGCGGGTAGATATCAGACTTATGGGTCCTAAAGGAGTCCGCTATAATGCTATATGCATGGCCCTCGACAAGCGAGTAGTCTCCAACTTCGTTCTTGCGCCTAACGCCAAACCACTCACTGTTGTCGTCATTCTGGCGCAGATGCGGAACCCGGCATTGCTTTATTGCACCTTCCAAAAGAGGCCACTCGTCGAGTCTAACCTTGAGTGTGGAATATGCAATGATGGCGTTGTTCGGTGTGGTCGGGCTATGGCCTCGTTCTTGGCTTGTATGCTTCTTTATCTTGAACCAGCAATGGTCGCAGAACATCTCATCGCAACGCATGCAATAATAGTATTGTCCTGGATGAGCTGTATCCTTGGAACACTGGGCCCCTTCCCACAGAAACGCGTCGGACGACATCGGAAATATTAAAGAGCCCGGGGATATGCTTCTTTATGATTAGCTTTCGACCTTGTATCCAGACACGCAAAAGTTGACCTACTTAGCGAGTGCAGATTCTATGCGGGTGCCCTTTGGTTGTTGTGAATAGCCTTCAGGACAACGGCGACTGGGAAGGTGTTATTTCTGAGAGCAGTGACAGTTGGGCCGAGAAATCAAGACGAAATCACCCAGTGAGAGATACTTGTAGACCCCGTGGAAAGCGACCAGGCTGGGCAGGGTTTTGACCTTGCCGTGACTCGGCAATTTGGCAAGCTGGCCGGAGCAGCCTCTAGGTCCTCTATTTAAACAGTTGGAGGCCTGCCGAAGGAGTGAGGCAACCTTGGCAGCTTCATCATATCCAATGATGAATCGCGCCCTAGGCAAGACCTGCAGCTAAGGGCATAATCTTCAGTGGTAGGTTGAAATGGCACGGTCGCCACGTCATGCCCGAGGAGCAAGTTAAGGCGAAATGGAAGCGAATTTATGGTGCACATTCAGAGCCTGCTTCTCGAGCCCCGCTCAGCTGAACCAACTGAGACCCAATCAAAGCCACTCGCCGGGTACATTGAACTTGAAATATGCAGTCTCCCTCATGTTAGTAATTCTCATGTGATGTAGGTGCATTTCCGGCGCTTAGGGGGGACTAGTCGGTCGACTGGGAGTCTGGCACATGCAGACAGAAGCAACAAAGCATTCTCTCATCCGGCCAGTGGCCCAAGGATACACTTCTTACATTATGCACCTCTTAAACCTTGCTGCATTTTTATAGCGCGAGTTGGCAGTCACCAGTACACCGACCGCGACATTGTTAAATGAAACTATCGTCAAGGCGCTCTAAATCGCGCTCCAGACACTTCCTGTGACCTGATTCGATAACGCTTTAGGTGGTGGTGGGAGTTCTTGCTTGCTTTGGTCTTTAACAGAACGAAAATTTGGTTTTGTACTAAGGCTAGGGTTTGATAAGGTATTTAAAGGCTCTTTGTCGTTCTTAGGAAACCTCATTGAGCGATGTTGGATAGGTGAGACATAGTCCCATCTCCTTGCTTAAGCGGGGACTACTAGAGCATATTTATCCCTATCATTAGAGTATTATCTAAAGGCTTATAAAATTATAAAAAAAATTATATTAATCTCTTATCTTAATTTTAGTATGAATAGGAAGTGACTTATTATAATTAGTCTAGATCGCTCCTTAGTACCTAATGGTAGTCCCCGCGGAAGCAAGAAGATAGAGAAATGCATCTAAAAACCTTCTCAGACACATCCACGGTCCATCTGACTTGTATGTCATTTATTCCGACGTCAGTAAGTCTATGCGGCCTTATCATCTCCTGAGGCCAACCGATGCGCCTTCTTATCCTCGTAAACCCGTCTCATCACCCGTCTAATTGTGTGAACTGCATACAAGCAAACATTTGCCTCTGAAGTCGACAGTAAGGCCTTGATCTGATCCGGCGTCCACATGAGATTGTATGACGTAGAAAAAGGCGCCGTCTGCGTGAGCTAATCAGTATCCAGAAGAAGGGACCATACAAGACATACTTACTGAGGGATTGAAACCCGGATTTACGCCGTTTGGCAACAGCGGGCAGTAAACGATGTAAATCTGCTGGCCGTTTCGTCTTGTTCCTTGAAAGACCTTGGCATAGTGGTTCATGTATCTCGGTTCAATCTCCGAGCTATTGGCTGTGATGCTCTGGGAGTTGAAATCAATGTTTTGATCTGGCTCGCGGAATCTTCCCGTCTCTTCTCCGAGTTCGATATGTAAGTCGGCCGCAAAGTGGTGCAAACGCTGGATTGCCGCCCCCGTGTGCACATCTGACGAAGCATCAAAAGCAATGAAGATGTCGACACCTCGCTCTGGTCGAGCTAAGACGTGATTGGGGAGGTTATTTGACATGCCGCTATCCATCAGTCGAGTGCGTCCTTGGGCCTCCCAAGGCACGTCAGCTGATGAATGCTCTGCCGCTGGGACATCGGCTGTAGAGCGAATCCCATCACAAGCCGTGTCCTTATCATGCTGAGCTTTAACTCTTTCTGGGCCGTGAAAAGACCGTTCGGCAGTGTGCAACCTTGCTCGGATCGGCCTCTCAAGACCATAGAAGGGATTGGGATCATGTCCTGCGCGGATTGGATTCCCCCACAAACCCTCCCATCTCTTCATACTTAGAAATCTGTTGAGAAGGGATAGCATTCGTGCCATGATAGTTCCTTTTGACATAGTTGCCAGCAGGGCCGATATGTATCCCGTCAAAGGCCCTGCAGGGGCACTCGTGCATTGACCCAGGAGCAGAGAGAACGATTGCTCCGGGCGTCGATCGATCGAGTGGCCTGATATAAAGGTGCGGCCCCATGCCCAGGTGGGGATGTATCGATTGAGGTCTGGGCTTCCGATCTCCAGGGGTGAAATCTCGAACCACTGGAACTGTCGATTAGGCCGAGGCTTGACATCGACGGCTCTCTCGGCTGGCGTAGAGGCAGTTATGGAAGAGCTCTCTGGATTCTTTTGTATCCTCCCTTCAGCACGCAATGTCTTGACAGAAGATGTCGAGTAACCATCTTGCTTTAAGGCGTACGAGAACCTCGGCACGCGTCTCACGGCAGTGAGGATCGGCATCGGCTCTAGTCCTTTGTCAATCCCAGAACGATGCCAAATTTTGGACCACTGAAAGGTAGCTCTGCTTAATCTCCCCTTTGGTTCTCTAGACAAAAGCTGATAGGTCGTTGTCAAGGTGGCATAGAGATCCATGATGCCCAATCCGATGATGCTGGTCTGGGCTTTTCTCGCCAGGGGTCCAACGAGAAAGTAAACGCCCCTCTTACTCCGAGCAACCATGTCAAGAGCCCGAATACTCATAGGATGCGCTAACTCGCCCGCCACAGCGAGGTAGTGTTGAACAAGTCTTGAGATATCGTGGCGAGCGATAGTGTAGTAAGCTGCCAGTGTCCAGCAACTCCCACTCACGCCTGCAACCCAAGTGATGCAATCCCAGAGATGAAGTTTCTTGGCTGCTGAGATGAAACCAGTTAGGCCGTACATGGCTCTATAGCCTCCTCCAGAGCCGCCAAGAGCCACAAGCGGGACATCTCTGGGGTCGACCTTCTCGCCTGGAGGGAGACGGAGGAAACGATGAAGCGAATCATGGCCTGCCGAGGATATTTTTCGTTTGCGTAATTCGATAAAAGTCCGCTCTTTGTGATGCAGTGAAGACCCATTTCGAACTTGAGCATCCCATTGAAGTTCCGGATATGTTTTCAGATCTTGATCATCACGCTTCAGCAGCGCCTTGACCTGGGCCAAGTCAACCGCTCTACCATACCACCTCCCGACAATGTGTGCAGCTCGCTCGAGTGTGGTAGAAGGGACTGAAGAGACAGAGTCGGCAGTCCTGTGCACAATATTTCCAGCCTGGTCTCGAAATCTGGGAATATGATGTGGGCTCGGCTTTGTTGTCAAGATACCGTGGCTACGAAGCCGGGGTCGTTGATTGGCGAGATGCAACCTCGAAGTGACAGGCGTGGCTTGAAATAAAGTGACCAAGGCACAGAGGCAATAAGTTTTGACGTACAAGTAAGTAGGAGATTGGCGAAAAGATGTCAAGATGACCATCTTGTCTGCGCACGACTTGGTCTACGTGGGAGAAAGAGAGATAAAAGAGTCAAGAATGAGCCATTTGTAAAAAGAGCGCTTACATTCGTTGACGCTGACGCTGACGCATTTGAGGGCGTTGATGCAGCCAGAGATGGTTACGCATGGCGCCCACGTGGGAGTTGATTGGCGTTTTCATTCCCGTGTCGTTTCCGTATTTACCTCACCACTCACAAGCGAGTACACATGCGTAGGCGAGAATGCTTTGAGGCAACTATGAAATAGCGGTCATTCTAGATGAATTTAACTGATCTATTCAAGTCGAGAGGAACCATTTTACCATGGAAAATGTGGGTGGCAGTCTCATGGCGAAGGTCATCCCATGCTGTTCACAGTGAGTGCCATTCACCAAGTTCTCATCTCAGCGATACACCAAGCGACCAATCTCATAATCCATCGGGTGTAATATCAAGACATCGCCCTATGATGAACGAGTATGGCTATTCTCAAACAGGTCCATCATACGAATACCAACTTCCGTCACTGGGGGATGAAGATAATTGGGCAGCTTCCAATCAGCTGTCCCTCAGTTCAATCTATCAACAACCAGGCTAACCAAATGCATCGAATATCATTCTACAAGCTTTACCACCCCAGTCTTCTCATCTCTATCTTCTCTTCGTACCGCTATGGCTAATACGGCATCTTAGCCTGGCGCTTCGGCCGAGTCCCAAGTCCGAAATAGCTGCGCTATCGATTTTGATGGATAACGCCCCCCTGTCGCCCCAATCAAGAGGTGAGCTAGAAGAGTAGTAGAACAATAGTCTCAAGCCACCCCCTAGCTGACGAATGCCCATTTCAGCCATCTTGAATAAATGCAGAGGTTACTCCGGTCTCATTTGCAGAATCTTTCCGACTTTATCGAAACCTCTTGACGCCATGGCTCTTCGCAAGGTTCTTGCTGCTTGTGCAGTTCTCGCTTTGGTGGGTGTCAACGCCAGCCGCTGTAGGCCCCATTCCAGCCACGCCATCTCTTCGTCAACCACGATCGAATCATCAACCGTGATCACCTCGTCTTCTGCAACAGAATCGACAACTGCCTCGACTACTGTATCTGAGGAGGCGTCCTCGTCGACGACAGTGTCTGAAGAAGCACCATCATCGACAACTGTGAGCAGCGAGGCCTCATCATCAACAGTCGAGACCAGCGCCACTAGCACCACTGCCGCTCCCACATCGATTGGCTATCTTTCCAATCCCGGTTTTGAAAACAACGGAGCTAGCTGGACGCTAACTGGAGGCGGCGGCATCAACGACCAGAACTGGTATCATGATGCTGTCGGCGCAGCGTGAGTTCTACAAAGCTTTCTTCACGCCAACAATTAACTAACACAAAGATGCAGTTATCTATATGTTGAGGCAACAGGAAAAGAGGCAGCAGGCACCATCTCTACCCCTCTCAGGAACCTCATCCCCGGACAAAGCTACCGTGTTTCCATGTACTGGGCGCTCAATTGGTTCGCCCCCGCCGACGTGTGCTCCTACGTCTTCTACATCGACGACCAAGACTCTACATACGCCGTTCAGCAAACGAACGTCTGGGTGCAGTTGTCGACAGGTTTTACGGCGCCCAAGGCTGACCCAGAGCTCAAGATTCAGCTGTGGTGCTCGGCCATTCCTGATAATGGAGAGAGTGACTGGGAGCCGTTGGTCAGCGCATATATCGATGATGTGGCTATCGTTGAGGTGAACTAGAAGGACGACAAAGTGTGTCGGATGAACATTAGCTTCGGGACTCATAATGATAGCGAAATATACCTAGAGCGAATAATATTATTACAAAGAACGTCATCACTTTGACGACTAGTCCCAGAGAGTGGCAACCCACCACCAAGTCCAACCGTGATAAGATATAACAACAGACACCAAGATAACAACATTATGCAAGATATGCCGTACCTAGCCGTCAAATGCTCAACAAAATGCGCCAAGAAACCGTGCCACCAAGCTTTCTTGGCTTGTGGAAACTCAAGAAAAATCTCGGCAAAAGGTGACGGCAGTGGCCATATCTTGGCAAGACCCGCGTGCCAACGTAGGATTTGTAATGCAGATCCGGCCTTGGCTGGTAGTATTCTTTGATCACTGTAATGCATAATGCAACCTTTATTGGGAAATACTTCCGAGGCTGACATCTCTGTGGAACCTCACGAGATTTTTGGACAAAAAAGCGAAATGCTGTGTCATCTCGGATGAGGGCTGCTGTGCCCCTACAATCTCACTTCCCCTGAATCACAACAGACAAAGACAATTTCTTCGGGTGACAATGGAAATTTATATGACGATCTAGTCCATCTGATATGTACAACATCCAGCTCCCGAGTTTCAATATCAAATTCCGTCGATAACGTAGAGAGCCCGATATGTACAAGAATGCGTTATAAAAAAAGAATACCCAAATCCCAAGTTCTCCATCCCATGCATATCCCTGTATCCCTCGCCAACTCCACTAGCAATCATGATAAAGGACCGACGAGAGCTTCATTGCGAACAAGTGCGTGCGCGAGTGTATCGCTTAGATGGTGTAGCGGAAGCGGGGGCTGCGCTCACCCATCATGTCAATCTCATCCTCAGTCTTGCCCTCCATGAGGTGATCCTGCTTGCCCTCATCGCGGAGCTTGTTCTGGCGCTTGAAGTGGAGGTGCAGGATGATGTTGAGGAGAAGGGAGAAGGCGAGCATGCCGATACTGGCACCATAGCCGGGGCGGAAGTGAGGCTTGTCCTTGTTGGCAAAGAGGAAGGGAGAGGCCACACCAGAGGCGTTACCGACAGTCAGGTGCATGCCGGTAGAGAAGGCTCGCTTTCCGTAGCGGGGGTTGTTGGAGGGCACCCAGGCGAAAGAGATACCAGAAGACAGGAAGATGCCGATGGAGACGAAGCAGCAGCCAGCGTAAGAGACACCATTGCCCTTGCCAGAGATGAGCATGGCGTAGCCGACGATAGCAGAAGAGATACCGCCCATGACAAAGTAGCCTCGGCGCTGGGTCTTGTCGCTGAAGTAGGCGCAGACGAGGTAGACGATGGCACCGACGGCGTAGATGGGAACAGTCATGGCTTGGACCTCAGCAGAGTTCCACTCGCCCATTCCGAGGATGATGGTAGGCAGGAAAACGACGAAGGAGTAGAGCATGGCAAGGCAGGGGAAGAGAGCGAAGCAATAGCCCCAGGTAGTCCAGTCCTTGATAGCATCAATGACGTCCTCCTTGAGAAGCTCTCGGCTGTTGCGGGCGCGGCCGACCTGCTCCTCGTGGATCTTGCGGAGGTTCTCACGGTCCTCGTCGGTGAGGAACTTGGCAGTTTCGGGGCTGTTGGGGAGGACGAAGGGGATGATGATACCAGTGAGAATGGTGGGGATACCGTTGATGAGGATAACCCATCGCCAAGCTCGCCAGCCAAGAGTGTGGTCCATGAAGCTGATGCCATAGGCGACGAGACCACCAGCAACACCAGAGGCAGCAGCAGTGGAGAAGAAGTAGGCGATGCGCAGGGCAAGGCTGTGACGGCCGTAGAACATGGACAGGTACAGCACGACACCGGGGAAGAAACCAGCCTCAAAGATACCGAGGAGTAGACGGCAGGCGATCAGAGCACCAGTGCTGCTGACCCAGGCGCTGAAGGTGGCAGTGATACCCCAGCAAAGTGTGAGACCGGCGAGGTAGCGGGCGGGCTGGAGCTTCTTGATGATGAGGTTGGAAGGGGACTCGAAGAGCTAGAGAGCTGTTAGCTTCAGAGTTGAAGGATTTGGATGGAGTGACGTACACAGTAGGTGACGAAGAGGACAGAGACTGTAAGTTGGAAGTCGTTGCCCTTCATACCGAGCTCGTCTTCCATGCCGAAGAGACGGGCATTGCCAATGTTGACTATGAACTAATGAGCAAGCGTCTTTTAGTGAGTGTCGTCAGAAACATACCTCGATCCATCATGTTCATGAGATACACCCACATGACCGTAGGAATGATGCGGAGGTCAAGCTTCCGGAGAACGGCCTTTTCAGTAGCCTTGTCGACAAACTCAATGTTCTCACCGCGAGCCTCCTCAATACCCTCGACCTTTCCCTTTCCATCGGAAGAGTCAGAGGTCTTGGGTCTGGGAGGTTCATAGACCTCATGTTGAGAATATGACAGGTTATCCTGTGCCGTCATTGTGAAAAGGAGATTGTGCTCAAGCTGAAGATGGACTAGTGTGGTGGGGAGAAAAAGACTGTAGAAGATCTTGAAAGCTTCGAGAAGCTCAAGACTAGAAGAGGAGGAGAGAGGGGAGGGAGTGGGACTTGGGGGAAATGCGATTGCTTGCTGAGGAGAGAGTAGGATCGGCGAGAGAATGGTAGGACGGAGAGAGTGTTTTATAGAAAAGCCAAGATGTTTAATCCACGTGGGTTAAGACAAGACCATCTGGGGGCTTTTACTCTCTCCTCACAACCCCAAGGCAAGACCCATCACCGCCCCATATCCCCATCAGACCTCTGTGCGCGTTATTGCCAAGGTATGCAAGCTTTGCTCAAAACTTGCCACGCGAGGTATTTGCTTGGCAAGTAATCCCCGTATCTCTCTTGTCAGTAGGCCAAGCGACTACGACGCATCATCCGCTGGCCCTTTTTTTTTTCGCCTTCAGGCTGAACACACCAGAAATCTCAGTGGACGGAATCCCTCCCCCCCCTGGGGTCCTTTGCCTTGCCCCATCTCCGAGATGATCTTGACAGAATCCATGATCCTAGATCCCCCGCAGCACAGATTCTCCCCTCCCCGCATGCCAAGACTCCCCTCCGACTCCGCTATCAGGCTATTCCCGCGCTGGCGGGTGCGCCCTCCGTCTGGGGGAGGGCGGATGAGGCCATGGATCCCGTGTCAGAGCATGCGCGCATGAGAAAACAACAAAGGAGGGTTATAGAGACAAAATGTGAAGAGTTGAAGGCGGTTATGCTCGACGAGGCAGCACCGCACGCACGAGGTGTTGTTGACCCGTCTCCAAATGCAATGCCGGGCGAGCGGAAGCACACACCACCACATTACCCCCAATCCCATTGCTAATAATTTGAATGAAAGCTTGGCTCCTCCTGCATGGTCCTGATAAGGGGCGGTGCGGGCGGGATCCCTCCCTCCCCTACGAGACAATACCGCAACTTGGCTGACGTAACCAACGTGCATTATTCCGCTACCACACACAATTCGTATCGGAGTTTCCATTTTGTGAAAAATGAGAACAGCGTCTCGCTCCGCCCCCTTGTCGTATAGAAAGAAAAATCTGCACAGCGCGCGTCGTCGTCTCTCTTCCCCCCCTACTCCGCCTTTTTGAACACCCCAACTTTTTTCATGCTTAAAAATATGCATAGGCCAATCACCAAGAGGGGAAATAAAACTAGACTTTACCACAGTAGGAGTAAGCCCGTCTCATCGCTCCCTCAACCGTTTTCCCCCTTCTTCCCCCC